>JAQGBX010006090.1:0-12897 GCA_034698745.1 Megaphyllum sjaelandicum
GGTGGGTTAGGGGGCGGTTTAGGGGTGGGGGGACGTCACTTCCGGTGGGTGGGAGGTGACGTCACCCTGCACCACCCCATATGCGCAGGGTGGGCATCTAGTACTACTCTTGTAGCGTACACCGGTGCACACTAGAGTGACGATTAGAATGCGTTATTAGCTGGTTATTAGTTACTTATTTAAATGTCGTTAAAATTTTGCAAATTTTTATTCGGGAAATCCTGCAACAATTTGCAAATTTATGCTCTTCAGAAACGGTTAAATATTTCATAAATTATTTCTTATAGAAACTGCGAAAAAAATTGTAAAATTTTCTTAAGTTGTAGTTTTTCTCAGAAAACCTTTAGGATTTTGCAATTTTTTTACTCGGAAAAGCCAGGAGAATTTTTCTAAATTGAAATTAAAAAATTGTCGAAAATTTGTAAATTTCTCCTTAAAAAAATGTTACAAATATTGCTAATTTGTCAGCGTAGCAAAGTACGCTCATGTTTACTAAAGAAAAACTAAAGATTTAGCAAAATTTGCTCTTAAACTGTTGAAAATATTGCCAGATTTTTCACGAAAAAACGTTGATTTTTTTTCCAATTTGTGCCAGGAAAATATTAAAATATTAACACATGCTCTCAACAAAATAGAGAAGTAAAGGGGGGCCCGGAACAAAAATTGCACCAACACAAATAAGTCCTTTCAGCGGGAGTGTTTTCTGCATGAATTTATTTTTTTAAAAATCTCACAACTACCTTGCACAAATTTTTCACTTAGACAAACGTTAAAACATTTAAACATTTTTTAAAGTTTGCATTTAGAATAATATAATAAATTTAAACCATTTTTCTCAGAAAAAGTGTAAAATTGTTCGAGTTTATACTCAAAAAGGTTGAAAATTTCACAAATTGATCCTCGAAAAATGTTGAACATTTTAAAAATTTCTTCAGAAATATTTCTAAACTACTATCGGAAAAAGTTGAATTCTTTGAAATTTTATTTAAAAAATTTCAAGACAAAATTCCCGAAGGGCGGCTGTACCCCTGATCTACGGCAATCCCTGTGGAGCAATGCTGCTCTCTGCGCCCCCTGTCCCTGAGCCTGGGGTGTACGTTGCTGGGAGGCTATGATCGGACTAACCGAAAAGGACGTAAACACCATATTGTGCCATTGACTCAAGAGAGTGCTGGGTGTCGAAAAAGCATTCCTCCCGGTACCGGGGTAGATCCGGAAACCCTGCCGCCCAGGAATTTTTAGTCTTGGAATTTTCCGAATTAAATTTGTAAAATTTCTCCTATTTCCAAAGATAATTTTTTTTTAAATTTAAAAAAACTTTTTAAGTATAAACTCGTAAAATTACAAAAAATCACGAAGAAATTAAAGAATATTTAACAGATATATCAAGCAATGGGGCTTAAATGTACAATAGAACCTAAAAAAGTGGCCAACTTTTGTAATTTTTCTTTTAACATACATTTCCCTCTCTATTGTGTACAGTGACCAGTGTGTGTTGTCGTTTTTGCAATTTTTACATTGCTAATCTACCTTAAAAAAGTGACCAGATAACAGATGAGTCCCCTTACATCTTGCTTTGACCCTTAGACATAATGATTCGGTTCTTTTATGGTTTTGTGTATTTTTACTATAGATGTATTACAGTCTACACGAACAATACTTTAATTTAATTCAGGCATTCTTTGTATACAAGTAGTGACCACCTGTGTACAGTGACCAACAGAGCATTTATTTGGTGGTCAATCATTACAGGGTTTTACTGTTTGTGATTTCTTTTTACGTTTTCTGAAACATCGTTTGCATACCAAGCAAGGTGGCTTATATGGTTAGCATTCTCGTCTTGCATTTGGTAGACCCGGGTTCGATTCCCGTGTTGGCTATCCTCGATTGTGGTTTTTCATGGTTTTCCACAATTCCTTTAGGTGAATGCTAGGATAATTCCTATACGAAATCTTTCATGACAGGCTTTCTATCTTATCAAAAGTCATGTAGACAATGCAAAAAAAGTTCCGATTTTTGGCGTTTGTTGGCCTAAAAGGACAATTTAAACTCTGTCCCATCTAATTTGGAAAAGTTTCCGCATTTTTTAGATAAAGTTTTCAACCCTTGTTACGTAAAATTTTTCAAAATTTTCATGGCTTTCGCAAGTAAAAACTTGCAAAATTCTCTACATTTTCCTGAGGAAACAATAGCAATATTTTAAGAGTTTTATAAAATTTTACAAAGTTTTTACAGTTTATGAGCAAAAATTTGTACAATTTTAAACTTTTTCTGAGAAGCGCAATTAAATTTACCAAATGTTCCAGGTTTCCCTGTGGAATTTCTGCAATATTTAAAAAGTTTCACAAATTTGACAAATTCGTAAAATTTTTAGCAGTTTTTAAGGTAATATTTGCAACGTTTTTCACATTTTCCGAGAAGAAAATACTAATGCGTATATTTAACTAAGTTTAACACCGAGCAAGTTGGCTTAGAGTTTAGCACTCTAGTCTTGCACTCGGTAGACCAGGGTTTGATTCCTGTGTCGGCTATCCTCGATTGTGGTTTTTTATGGTTTCCCACAATCCATTTAGGCGAATGCTGGGATAGTTCATATATTTAATCGGCCATGACCGCCCCTTCTAACACATCGTCCTTGTTAAAATTGCATTTAGAAAATAATTATTCGGCAATTTGTTTTCTACCAACTTTCAAAAAACTTACAAAATTAAAAAAGACAATAAAATTCCTTTTTTTATATCAGCGCAACCTGTCAAATAGACTCTAGATCAGGGTTTTTCCAGAAATTTTATTTTTAACTTCCAAGTTTTTTTTCAGGCTTTAAATACAGATGCATTAAAAAATTTCAACGTAAACAATTAGCATTTGTTCCAAAATTGACACTGTAAAATATTTTTTTTACATTTTTTAACGACAATTTGGAAAATTAACTTATATTATTTTTCAATTTTTTTTTAAAATGCGTTACCATTTTTTAAATTGGAAAATCTTGAATTCGGAAAATGTTGTAAATTCGTGCTCGTAAAAAGAGCGAATTTTCGCAATTTAGTACTAGGAAAATAGGCCCTAAGCTAACCTTTTAGGCTAAAAGTATAAATTTAATTTGGTTGCCACGACTGCGTTGAATTTCCCTGACTTTTTTAGGGCATTTTCAAGTTCACTGACTTTTCCAGGTTTTCCAGGTCTAGGAGAATCCTGACATAGTTACTAGTTTTCGAGCCAGTGACTGACTCCAACTTAAGTACATATTAAATGGATTGTGGCGTTCTACGAAATGAAACATTTTCAGATTTATTTCCAATTATCAGTTCCATTACATTGGACTTCTTGCTCAAATGAAATAGAAAGTTTTCATATTTTTTCACGCTCTACAAAACGAAATAATATTCTTACAAGTTTTTTCGAAAATTGCACAATTTAAATTGAATAGGTTTTTTAAAAAAAAATAATTTAACTTCATGTTCCATTTTTTAAAAAAATTTAACAAATCAGTTTTACAAACAGAACGATCTTAAAACCGGAAATGAAAAGACGCTTGATGACACCAACGTACATTTTTGGAGTAAAGAAAAATGGCTCGAGGAAGTTTTATTGATTTAAGTAGTCGTTTTCCTAAAGTTTTAACATTAGCTGAATTTAATGATGTAGATTCGCTACAAAAAAATTGATCTTGATCTACGGAATTGACCATCAATCACTGCGAGTTTCAGACAAAACTTCATTTTAATTACAAAAGTCATCAAGAAATTAAGTCGGAATGCATATACAGTGAAACCCGGATAAGTAGAAACTTTATAAGTGAGAAAAACCGAATAAGTGGACACAACTTCGATGCATCCTTATCTTGCATTCGGTAGACCTGGGTTCCATTCCCGTGTCGGCAATCCTCGATTGTGGTTTTTCATGGTTTTCCACAATCCAGTGGAAATATTTCTGAAGTGGTCTCTAACCTCTTCCGAAACCAACTTTTTGGACAGATTTTTTTCTCACGATCTTGATAAATATATAATTTTTTTGGGTTATTATTTAAAATTTAAAGTTGAGAGCTATGAGAGCTGTTTAGCTGTTTCTTTTTGTGCTATTTTAAAGCATCGTGCCTAGGTCACAAATCGTGAGGGGAGTAAGCTAAAAATTCCGCCCCCAAAAAACGTTATTATATAATGAAACTATGAAATATTTTAAAATTTGCAAGTTTTTACGCGGAAATGTGGAAATTTTGAATTGTATATTCTCAGGAAACGTGGAAAATTATGCAAATTTGCTCTTGGAAAACGTAAAAAATTGTGTTAATTATTACATGAAAAACGTAGAAAATTTCGCAATTACGTACTCCGAAAATGTAGAATTTTTTCTACAAATTTAAACTCGAAATTAGCCCTGAGCTAACCTGGTAGAATCATTAATTTTAGATCGCTATGACTGCGTTGATTTTCCCTTACTTTTTTTAAAAATAAACCCTTCTTTTCTGACTTATTAAAGTTTTTCAGATTTAATTAGCAAAAGTGACGTGCAAAAAAGTTGCATGTGTCCATCTGGACATTTGTAACATACCCCCTTCCTTTATGTGGAGAATGGTTTACATAACGAGAACCCCCTTATCCCCATTCCCCCTGGCTGCCTTTGTAAATTATGCATGGACGGCCCCAATGATTGAACTAAGTTTGTCTGTTTTGCTTTTATTTTGGTGTCGTTGAGATGATAACTCAGATTAAAATTGTGCGGCCACCCTGGGCGTCAAAACCTTAAAAAAATTCCATTTTGTTTCGAATTTCATTTAAAAACCTAACAATTTTTTTTTTAAAATTTTAGTTAAAGAAAACCTCAAAAAAATCGCATTTTTTTAATTTTTAAAAACACAAAAATCTCACAAAAATACACTTTTTTTCCGATTTTCATTTCTAAAAAAAATTAAAAAAATTTACATTTTTTAATTTTATTTAAAAAATCGTCAGAAAATTCACATGTTTTTTTTATTTTTTGGGATTGCGGATTGTGTTTCATTTAATTGCAAATATTAGTTTTAAAGGTGTCAGTTTTCTAATGTGAAGCGTGTTAGTTTAGAAATTTAAGGTTAAACACGCAAAAAACTTTGAAAGCAACTTATAAAATTAACAATACTTACTACAAAAACTCGATTAATTAAAAAAAATTAACATTATTTCCATGGTTTTAATCTAATACTTATAAAATTAACGTGAGAAAAATGCATTCGAACGAAAAATAATTTCGGATAAAAATCATTGTTCCCCAAGAAATTCAATTTTTAACTTCATTGAATTTTTTCAAAATTGACGTTAGAAAAAATCTTTTTTAAATTAATCAACGACAATTTTAACAACAATTTCGAATTGTTAAAATTTGAAAAAAAAATATTACACAGCCCAGGCTCTTTGGTGGACTTAGTCTGCAAGACTTTCGATAATATAGAAAGACGGTCATGGCCGATTTAATATAGAAACTATCCCAGCATTTGCCTAAATGGATTGTGAGAAAGCATGAAAAATCACAGTCGAGGATAGCTGACACAGGAATTGAACCCAGGTCTACCGAATGCAAGACGAGATGGCTAACCTCCAAGCCAACTTGCTCGGTAAGATCTGTAAATTTTTAAATATACTTGAGTTTTAGAGTAACTTTTTCTTTATCTAAATAATTTCGCCTTTACATATACTATTAACTATTTCGTGGAAATTTTGCAAATTTGTGCAGAAAACTTTTTATAATTTTCTCAAACGGTGAAAATTTTGCAAATTTTTATTCAGGAAAACGTGGAGATTTTTTCTAGGGAAATCCTGGAGAATTTTACAAATTTTTACTAGGGAAATCCTACAACATTTTTCCTACGAAATCGTCAACTTTTCTGAAATGGTTGAAAATTTCAAAATTTTTTGCTCAGAAACGGTGCAAAACTTGGTATAAGTATCTTTAAGTGTTGAAATATTACAAATTTTCTCTCGGAAAAAACAGGAGAATTTTTCAAATTTGTGGTGGTTTTTTTTTAAATTTAATTTGTAAAAAAGCAGAAATTCGTTTATATGGATTTTAATTTAATTCAATATTGTTTTAAGTTTGATCTCATTTAATTAAATCGGGTAACCAATTAATTAATTTTAATTGAATTTTGTAAGAAAATCAATTTTTTAAACAGATTTATTTATATGAAATTGTTTCTTAAAAAAACAATTTCGTTCAAGATAATGAAAGTATTTTTAATAAAGAAATTTTGTTTAAGAAATTAGATTTATAATTATGAAAATTAAAATTTAAAAAAAATTCTAATATTATCAGAAACTAAATACAGGTTTAAATTAAATATTTACGTTTGTTTAGTTTTTTTTTGTAAATTTTGTTAAAAATTTGGTTTTAAAAATTTTGCATTTCGTCGAACAAATTTTTAATGTTATATAGTACGTATGATTTGTTTTTAAGTTTTCAAATTTAAATCATAGAAAAAAATGAAAAATTTTAAAGATCGAGTTTTTGGAGTAAGTTTTGTTTATTTGACGAGTTGCTTCAGAAATTTTTAGTGAGTTTAACCTTAAATTCTAAAACTAACACGCCGCAAATTTGAGAATTGATACAAAATGATTTTTCATCTGCTAAACTTTACAGTATTCACATCCGCTTTTCGTAAAAAATGTGAGAATCGATGAAAAATAACAAAGCTTTTTAACATTTACGTGAGAAATTACTTTCTAAAGATTTTAAGTTTCTAACTTTAAAAAAAACTATAGACAAAGTTAGTCTTAATTCAAAACCTGTCAAATCGCATTCTAAAAAAAAATGTAAATTTTTTGGGGTTTTTTCGGGGTTTTTTTAGAGGGCAATCGAAAAACGTGGAGAAAAATTTTGCAAATTTCTAATCGTAAAATGTGGAATTTTTTTAAAAATGTATACTTGAAAAATGGGGTGGCAACTTTGTCACTACGTTGAATTTTTCTGACTTTTTTAAAATAATCTATTCATTCCCAAGCTAACCCTTACTTTTTAACAATTTTTTTAAATTTTTAGGAGAATAGCTAACCTCGACCAAAACGTTCAGTAAGTAAAACGACGTTTCGCCACGTTGTGGCATTATCAAGTTTACTTAATTAATGGATTTTTACTACTTTTCATTCAGAAAAAAACGTCAATAACGGTTGCCCTAGCGCATGGACACATAAATTCAGTTAAAAAAATTAATTTCGTACAAAATTTAATTAAAAATAATTAATCCTTTATCCGATTAAATTAAAGAATATCAATTTAGACAACACTTTATAATATCAAAATTTATTTATACAAAATTCCTGCTTGCAATATTTCGACAAATTAAAAATGTTTCAGGAGTTCCCTAGTAAAAATTTGCCAAAATTCTCCGCGTTTTATAATGAAAAATATAGCAAAACATTTAACAGATTCGCAATATTTTTAATAGATTTCACCGACAAATTTGCAAAGTGTTCCACAATTTCCGGGTTTAAATCTGTAAAATTCTACTGGATTTTCTAAATTTTTTTAACAGTACAATACAAAATTTTACAAAGTTTTCTAAGTATAAAATTTTCCACAATTTCCGAGTTTAAATCTGTGAAATTCTACTGGATTTTCTAAATTTTTTAACAGTATAATACAAAATTTTACAACGTTTTCTTAGTATAAAATTTTCCACAATTTCCGAGTTTAAATCTGTAAAATTCTACTGGATTTTCCAAATTTTTTAACAGTATAATACAAAATTTTACAAAGTTTTCTAAGAAAAACTTTGTGACATTTTCAACCGTTTCTGAGGATCACGAATTTAAAAATTGTTGCAGGATATCCTGACTACAAATTTGCAAAAATTCCCACGAAATAGTTGCTCTATAGTTTACAGAAAAGCAGAATTATTTTCAAATAATAGTTTAGAAAGTATAAATTTCAAAATGTGATGCGTCTTAATTTAAGAATTTAAGGTTAAACTCGCTAATATATTCCAAAGCAACTATAAATAAATAAAACTAACACCATAATTTTAATTTGAAATCTCAAAAAAATAAACATGAGAAAATGCATTCGCACAAAAAACTAATTTCGAATAGAAACAGAATTTTGCTTTTTTTCCAAGTTTATTTACATTTTTTTTAATTTAAATGGAAGAAAAATGACATTTTTTTTAGACGTGAGATGGAAAAGTGAAGACACGAAACATTACGGAAAGAATAGTTTGTAAGTAAGCACCAATGTAGCAAGATAACCAAAAAATGACCGAAAACTGACGTCATTATGTTTCTACTTTAAATTGGTCGAAAATACGTCTTTTTCTGACGTTTTTTGGAGTGGTTATTGTTCCAAAAAATGACAACATTTTCTGACACGTGAAGAGACGTGACGAGTGGTCAATTTTCTAAAATGAAATGTTTAAAAAAATGTGTGTTTTAGAGTGGTCATTTTTTAAAAAAATAATTACTAAAAATGAAGTCTTTTTCTCACATGTTTTAGAGTGTTCATTTTTTAAAAAATAAAACCTAAAAAAATGACGTTTTTTTCAGGTGCGTTTTAGAGTGGTCATTTTTCCGAAAAATAATTTCTAAAAATGAAGTCTGTTTCTAGCTTGTGTTGAAGTGGTCATTTTTTTAAAAAAAAAATTATCAAAAAATGGCGTCATTTTTGGTTAGCTTGCTACGTGGGCATCATTTAAATAAGGAATTGCTTTCAAATTATCTTGCATGATGGTTCTTAAAATTTGAAAATCACAACTTGGGGTGCAGGAATTAGAACAACGCTATAGGTTTGCGCTGCATTTTGTAACGATTCATTTTATTTTTCAAAAAATTAAAAAAAAAATTTAAAAAAATCGTAATTTACATCTCGTGGTATGGAGCGCCACCACAACCTCAAAATGTGATCAGTGGGAGGTACTACGATTTCGCACCCATTTAATTGATCCAAATTTAGATTGATAAAAACAGTTTTGCAGAAAGTAATTAATTAATTACTACTTAGAAATTTAAATTAATTAACTACTAATGCGTATATTTAAGAAGATTTCGCTTAAAACTATGCTTGATGGAAATACCTTAATTAACGAGATTATCAATATATTAGCTAGGAATAAGAAGCACCGAGCAAGTTGGCTGAGTGGTTAGCGTTCTTGTCTTGCATTCGGTAGACCTGGGTTTGATTCCCGTGTCGGCTATTCTCGATTGTGGTTTTTCATGGTTTCCCACACTCCATTTAGGTGAATACCAGAATAGTTCCTATTTTAAATCGGCCATGGCTGTCTTCTCATGATCTCATAGATTTCTGGCTTCTGGATTGTAAATCCTGAAATTTTCCATAGAAATATAGCCGAATAAGCATCTGTTGGAAAAGGACAATGTATTAGAAATCACAAGTGTAAATGTGTCGCAAACGCGAACAATATCTATGACGTTGCAAATTTTAGATGTTCGAAATGTTTGCAAAGCTTCGAAAATTTTGGAAATCTTCAAATATGCGGTACAATTCCTTTTTCGAAATTTCGCAGGTTCGGAATTTTTTAAAACTTAATTCCGATATTATTTGTACCATTCAGAATTTTTGAAAAAAAGGTTCAATATTTTTTAAAGCGAATGAGATTTTGTAAAACTACACAACATTTCTAAATCGTTATGAATTCTCTAAAGCATTCTGAAATTTCCAAAACTTTTGGTATTTTTCCAAACGTTTTGAATTTTTTTTTAACATTTGAATTTGTATAAAAAGTTCTAAATGTCGTGTAAACGTTTAAATTTTTCGGAGCTGTTGTAAATGTTGAAAAACGGTCATACTTTTATAAAGCGTTTTAAATTCTGTAAAACGTTTGAACTTTTCTTAAACATTCAAAATGGTTGGCCAATGTCGGCCCGACCATTACATGCCTAGCTTAACCCAATTGCAATAGTCATCTGCCAACCATTGCCCAATGTCAGCTGAACCGTTACATGCCAACATCACCCCAACGGTCAGCTGCCGACTATTGCCAAACGTCGGCCCAATCATTAAATGCCAACAACACCCCAATGGTCAGCTGCCGACCATTGTCTAACGTCGGCCCAATCATTAAATGCCAACATTACCCCAATGGTAAGCTGCCGACCATTGCCCAATGTCGGCCCAACCCTTACATGCCAACTTTAACTTTACGGTTGGCATGCCAACACTGGTCCAACATTGGCCCAACTACAATGGCCAACTGCCAATGCTTTACCAACCATGCCTATTAAAAACCAACGTTAGGCCAACGTTGTAGTGTTACCTGGGATAGTTTAACGTTTAGTCAGGGCTCATTTGGAAACATTTTTACATTTTTCTAGTACAAATTTGCAAAACTCGTTACATTTTCCGAATACAAAATTGTCAAATTTTAACAAATTGTTCATACCACGAAGTTTGAAAAAAGATGTCATACTCATCCCAAAACTGATCTATATTATAAAAGTCATCTTCGATGTCAATTAGCCCATTATTTAGCAAAAAAAGTTGGCCTGTGAAGATTAACAGAAAAAAATTTAAAAAAATGCGAAATAATTTGCTTGAAAATGTTTTAAAAATTTGACAATTCTGTATTCGGAAGTTGTGGAAAATTTGAATTTTGAAAACCTAAGCAATTTAGCCATTTTGTCTTCTGAGTTTCGAAAACGTGGCAAATTTTGCAAATTGGTCCCATAAAAATTAGGGAAATGTTTTAATTTGTCCAGGCAAAATTTAGAAATTTTTTAATTTTTTCCTCGGGAAATCGTAGAAATTTTTTTGCAAATTTGTACTCGGAAAACTTTTCGAAAAATGTTTTTGAAACTTTACTCGGAAAAAATTGTGTATTGTTCTTGGGAAAAGTTTAATTTTTTTAAAAATTTTACTGAGAAATAGTGTAAAAAGTCCTACAGGGTGGCTGGGCCCCTGGCAAAAATGATGGAGGTCAAACGATGTTTCAAAGTGAAACGATGTTTTAAACCAACATCACAGGGAAACAAACCGTCGAATACGTTTTTTAACATCCAGAAAGTTTAGCCTTAAATTTAAACAAATTTTTATGACGTTAATGGCGCGAATCGACATTTTGGGAAAAAATATGTTACGTGTAATTATTATATAATTTTAGAGCTGTATTTTGTTCTAAATGTCTATTATTTTTGTTCTAATATTCAGTTGCGTATTTACGAATATTGCTTTGGTTATGCTTCTTATTCATAATATATTTATAATCGCGTATAAAAAACCTCAAAAATTTCCATTTATTATCGATTTTTATTTAAAAAAAATTTCAAAAAATGCACATTTTTGTTTCGATTTTTAGTTCTAAATTAGAGTTCGCGTGATTCCACAGGTTTTAAATTAAGACTAAATTCGTCTTTAATTGTTTTTAAGTTTTTAGATGTAGGATAAAAAATATAAACTCGCAGGCCGGGTTCCCCCAGACCTGGAAGACCTTGAAAAGCAAGAGAATAATGGTTTATTTTAAACAAGTAAGGAAAATGTTGAATTTTCCTGACTTGTTAGGAGAATTTTTCAAATTTAATACTTCTACGCAAGGTGAGCTTAAGGCCCATTTTTCGAGCAGAAATTAGCAAAAAAAATTCTACGTTTATATATATGAGAAAATTTGCAAACGTTAACCAAGTACAAAACTTTAAAATTGTCCACAATTTTCGTGTAAAAAATGTTCAAAATTCTATAGGTTTCCTATTTCAAATGTTCCACATTTTTTGGTGGAAAAATGTGCAAACTTTCAAGTTGTTCGACGACAAAATTTCCCATTTTTTCCGAGCACAAGCTTTAGATATTTACCGAATACAATACCTAATACGTTATTTTTAAATGACTTCTACACCACACACACACACACACACACACGTCCTTTTTAAATAACCCCTTAACCACACACACGATATATATAGACATAAAATTTGTATTAAATGCAGATTATATCTTTATTAAAATCAAGATTCAATTCGAGTTAAATGTTCAAAAATCAATTAAGACATTTTGACAAAATTTTCTTATTTTTTAAAGCAATTAATTTTTGCAAAATATCAATGCGAAACAAAGGTACAACATTTACATATGTTATTTTTTGTCGTTGCTCATGGAAACTTGAAAGCCTCTTAAAGTCTGTATATTGCGATCCGGAGTACGAATCTGCGTCCTGGGATTCGGACTCCGAGTCTGCGTCCCTTGATTCGGAATTCAAATAATTATCCTGCGATCCGGAGTACGAATCTGCGTCCTGGAGATCTGCATCCTCGGTAACCTCGGTACCGAGCAAGGTGGATTAGAGGTTAGCATCTTCGTCTTGCATTCGGTAGACTTGGGTTCGATTCCCATGTCGGCTATCCTCGATTGTGGTTTTTCATGGTTTCCCACAATTCCTCCAGGTGAATGCTGAGGTAGTTCCTATATTAAATCGGCCATGACCGTCCCTCCTATCCTAAACAATTAGCAGAGGTTTGAGCGTCAGTCATCTCTATGGTGATCCAAGCCTGTGTTGCCTTAGTCATCAAACCTGTCTTGGCCGCCTTAGTTGTTGTTTCAGCATTGGTCATCTCGGTGACTGTCTATGGCTTTAAATCCGGAGTTGGTCTTCTGGCTTTTTTTGCCACGGTAAAATATGGGCCTTCGTAGTATTTGTCATTGTCATCGATGTAGACCCTATTTTTAAACCCACACTCTTAATCATGTAACTCCTAAATAGGTGCTAAAAATGTTCAAAAATGCCCTAGGTAATTATGAGGTACAAATGTAACTTCCAAAATTCCCAGCCAAGATGTAACTTCAAAAACATGAGGTAATTTATTTTGAGGGTACATCTGTAACTTTTCTTGTACCTTCTGATTTGCAAGCCTACACGCTTAGTCATGTAACTCGTAATAACGAGTTAAATTCTTCCAAAACAGGGCTTGGTAAAAAGAAGGTACAATT
>JAQGBX010006091.1:0-12896 GCA_034698745.1 Megaphyllum sjaelandicum
ACCCAACACGGCCAGTCATGACGAAAGCATGACGCTTTTGTTGAGTGGTAGTGTGTACGTGGCTACACATTTTCATCAGACCCAACAAGCGTGCAACAAGCCTCAGGCAGCGGCGGTGGCGCGCGCGCTATTATTAACGATATATCGACATATCGATGACAGCAGCATTACGAACATTTGCAAACCTAATACTGTATAAAATCATAAACCTATTAACGGAGCAATACTTACGAAAGATATAGGCTATTCAATTACGTGCGTGGATACTTCAAAATACGACATATACAAAAAATACTGTCAAGTGTCATCGATATATCGCCGGATGTTGCGCCTTGTTGGGCGAGATCACCGCCACTCGAGCGATCAGGCGCAACAAGCCAACACGCAACATAAAATGGCGGTTGAAAACGTCATTTCAGCGTCGTGCTTTCGCCATGACTGGCCGTGTTGGGTGTTGGCTGTTGCGTGGCAGTGGATATGTGGCTTTACAACACAGTAAAGGGATAGCAATTTCCACACGTGCCATAAAACAACTGATTTCTCCCAGTTGGTTAGGCCTATAATAGCACATGAAATGGACATGCAATTACCATGTACCATTACATTATTCTAGCATATGACATGCGTTAGAATAATGTAACAAATTAATATCGGTCATTATTATATAAAAAATACTTACGGCAGATATGTTTTCATAATCCCAATTGGTGAGGTGCACGTGAGTTGAAGCAAGATTGACATTCTATCATCTGCAGGATATCGATATTTTGCAGGCGAATCGTGGCTAGTAGTGCTACCGTTAAATGATTTGTGGGTTGTCTCCTTTCATGTGTCGACACTCCACAGAAGAAACAAATGGCAAATGAAAACGTGAAAATCTGTTTGTGATTTGTCAAAATTGCCTCCTTCGACAAACCGGGACAAACTTTCTCAGGGTCCATTTGTGATTTGTTTTTTCCTTGGTGTGTACGGGGCTTACCGGTCACATGCAGAAGTAGACTCAACCATTATAAACCCCTGACTGGGCATCGTGCTGAAAATGATGCTTATTATTGGTCTTTCTTTTTACAAGCGATAATGCGATGGAATAACCTTCCAAGAGACAATGCAAACTTGCTTCATTGTCAGTTTAACAATGTTGTCTAAGTCGCTACTGACGAGGGGGTATTCTCCCGAAACTGGGTATGAGTAGCCTACCCTACCAAGTGGCATTTTTTGCTGACTGTAGGTTAGTGCGTTGAATTGAATTGAAAGTGGATTTATTTCTCCCTTGAAAGGTACGAGCAGGGTGTTAAAGCTTTTTCTTGACAATAATATGCGTGTAAACGCTAGAAATCAACATTTTAATTAACGAAGATATCAACAAAATACATAATGCGTAGCATACAATAATGCATGACGGACCCCAACATCATATTTTTATTATATATTCCATATTTGAGACCTAAACGAGGAGGATGGGATAGGAAGAAGGTCATGGCCGATTTATTATAGGAACTATCTCAGCATTCACCTGGCAGAATTGTGGTAGCCTAAACCATGAAAAACCCAATCGAAGATAGCCGACCTGGGAATCTAACCTGGGTCTACCGAATGCAAAACGAGAATGCTAACCTCTAAGACACTTTGCTCAATCAGTTCATTATCGCCTTGCTTATTTTTTTTTTTGACTTCTGCCGATTTTTATGGCAAGATTTTTGTTTAATATTTTGACCATTTAGAGAACTTTTAATTTACACGTGCAGGTCTATTAAGATGCGAAAGAATGTAATATTAACAAATGTATGGTCTTTGTCATCTTACCATTTTATCATAATTTAGTTGAGTAGAAGTTTGTGTTTAAGAAATTTATTGTTATGTATAGATCTAGATTTATTTAGTGCTAGTTAGGCAATTAATGCTTAAATAATTGCCTCTTGGTTTTTGTATAATCTTTGTGTTTGTGGTTTTTTTCCCTTTGTGTATAACTCCTGATGAAGAGACATGTGGTCTCGACACATTAAAGAATTGTGCAGTCTCACCTTATTCCTTACATGAGTGATGCCAAAAGGTCATAATTTGCAGTGTAATAACGAAATGGCAGCATGCTCAACATATACTTTCTCCTGTCTATGAATGTTTGAGTAAAACTGCTTTAAAACATAATTGCAACTAGAGGAGATTCCGATGCTGTTAAGCTTGGGCGGAAAACGCGTTAATTGGAGCCAATTTAATTCTTTTATTGGAAATGCTAAAATCACTGCCAATGCTGCACAATCATTCTAAATTTTAGCAGTATAAAGTAGATGTGACATGCGTGATATTCTTAATCTAATACATTGCCGTTTGTTGCGTTTAGGAATTTCTGTAATGGACCAGTTTTGCCAGGTTTTATTAACCAATCCTAATTTTGGAAGTGACGAAGTGGAGTCATCAATTGTGGCGCTAAGTCAGCCGGTGATAGGTGTTCAGAATCCAGAAATGGATAAGCCTATACATTCTGAAAACAGCAATATAAATACCAAGGAAATTCTTCAAGTTCTTGAATGTGAGGATGCAAAGCAGCCAGCCAACCAGCCAGTGATGGATATACCATTGCCTATTCCTTCATCAAACACTAGTAAATTTATGCTTTCAGATGGTTTTAAAAAAGGTCAAAATTATGAAAATTATGTGTAACTGTGTGTTTTCTATAGCCAGAAGTAGGTCTATAACTATCAAGGATCCTCTATTAAAGCTTCCCTCAAGTAATGATGCAAAGCCTCCACTCGTGCAGGGAATGAGAGACCCTTCATTGCATACTGCTTCTACACGTGCAGGAAATAAGATAGCTATTAACTTCATTAAGTTGCCAACTGTGACAATTAAGGACAATGCGACTGTACATCAAGTTCCACACTTTGTGATTAATCAATCAACACTCATTGGTAGTCCGGCTAATTCTCTGTGTCTACCCATGCAACCTGAAGGTATTTTTCAGCAATGTGTCAATACCTCGTTCTCATCCAGTAGTATGGTTTGCCCCAGCTTTGTGCCGCAAATCCAGCAGCCAACGTACATAAATCTTAGCTCTGCAACCCCAATCATGGTTGTGCCCAAGGAGCCACCACCACAATACCCAAAAACACATGAGATCAACTGTGGCATCCACAATGTAACATCTTCAGCGGTTGGCATGTATGTTGTGCCACCGCCACCACCCTATCCAAATAATTCACTGAGCAATTGTGGCATTTACGTTACTAGTAATTTGGCAAACAATAGTTCAACTTCGACAGCTCCTGCCATTGCAAAATCTACTGTACCATCTCGGCATCCACCAAATGCTTCGTCCTATTCAAATAATTCACTGAGCAATTGTTTCGTTAGCGTTATGGGTAATTCGGCCGTTGCAACATCTACTGTACCGCTTCTGCATCCTCCAAATGCTTTGTCCAGCAGTTACGGCACCATTGTTAAGCTGTCAAGGGAAACTACATCTTCAACAGCTTCATTGATCAATAACAACCTTATCATTCGTGTGGCAGATGACACCTCAACTTCAACAGTTTCATCATCTTTACAAAACACTCGTGACATTAACACTAATTTACAGAGAGTGACTCCACCTTCAGCAGCTCCATACATCATCGCATGTTTAGCACCACCTCCACCGTATCGACAGGCGTCTTTGAACAATTGTGGTATCGATGTTAAGGTGGCGAAAGACCCTCCAACTTCAACAACTTCACCGAGCGTCTGTGGCGTCAGTTCTACATCACTGAGCAATCGTAACATTGGCACAAGTGTAACTGGAAACACTCCAGCTCCATTTGCTTCTCGGGGCAATTGTGACCAATCCGTCAAAACTGCATGTACTTCCCCATCTTCAACTCCAGTCATGGGCATGCACTATGCATTACCAAAAGCTTATCAAAATGTTTCCTTGAATAGCAAGGGCACCCAGGCTAGCATACCGACTAACATATTACATTCAAAATCTCCATCTATATCGATATCTCCTGGACCAATTTCTTCCTGTCCAACTGCATCATTATACACTCCTGATATTAAAATAGAACCATCGGATGAGACCCAAACTTCAGAGGCTGCAAAAAGGTGTAAGATTTTTGACATGTTTGAATTGTCCAAACCCATGAAAAATGAAATTGACGATTTTCCGACAGAAGAGCTAACTGTCGAAATAGATCCTTCAAATTACTTAGACAGCAGTGACGTAGATTTCCCTGAGAAACTTTTTCCTCCATACGAAATTGGTGAACGGGACTGCACCACTTATCAACCAACATCCACAACTGACCAACATCTTGTGGAAAACGTCCACAATGCTTCGAAGTCGAACTTTTCCCCGCACTCATTGAAAGCAGCTAGCTCGTCAGAAGTTCTGATCTGTCCAGAAGATACTTTTGAAGCTTTAAACGATCAATTCCAAACTCATAAAAACCCTCAACAGATTGCTAATGTTACCAAGCCTAAGGGTTCTGAAGCTCCTAAAGCCACCCAGTACAAGATGAGGTATTTACCACGTATAAAAGGATTAGACCGTACCTTTTCTCCCTATAATATCAAAACTGCTAATCTTTCTAGCTCGCCGAATACAATTTCATCAGATATTAAATTTCAAGCAAACAACATTCATGATCAACTCACCAATAGCCCGGAAATGATGTCTGGCTTTGCTAAACCACTCTTTTGCAAGGTTATCACGCCATTCACTAACTCTACTGAAAATGACTCCCTTGGAACTGATCAAAACAAGTACTTGTGTATTGCTCCGGAGGTGTACTCGGAACATTTCGATTCTCCATATCAGACCAATACTGCTAATCTGCCTAGCGTGCCACAGGCAATTTCAGATGTGAAATCTCAGGCAAACAGCGTTCAAAACCAACTCGACAAAAGCCCGAAAATGATGTCTGGGATTGACAAGCCATTAGTTGCTAATGTTGCCAAGCCCGCGGTTGCTAAGCTTACTGAGACCATCGTTGTTAAACTTACCAATCAATTCGTTACAATAGCTTCCAAGCAATTCACCAACTTTACTGATAACTCCCCTAGAACGGCTCAAAACCAGTACCAGCATATTGCTCCGAAGGAAATGATGTCTGGGATTGACAAGCCATTAGTTGCTAATGTTGCCAAGCCCGCGGTTGCTAAACTTACCAATCAATTCGTTACAATAGCTCCCAAGCAATTCACCAACTTTACTGATAACTCCCCTAGAACGTCTCAAAACCAGTACCAGCATATTGCTCCGAAGGCGGATTTGGAACATTGCTCTTCCTATCAGATCAACGCTACTAAGCTGGCTTCGCTGCAAGCAATTCCAAATAACAAATCTGAAGCAAACAACGTTCCAAATGAACTCACCAGCAGTCTGCGAGCAATATCTAGCATTGCCAAGCCACTCGACAATTCGTGGAATAATGTACTGAAATCCCTCTTAAATAATCCACAAAGGAAAATGATTTCGAAACAAGCCTCATCTCCAGTTGGGCTTGAACGGGCCAATTCGTCACTCAAGATCCGTTCGGTTGGGTTGTCTGAATCAAAATTGGACATCAATCCTAGGCAAGTCGAGCCATTGCATAATGCGAATGCTTTCGAGAAAATCTGCAATTCTGACAATGAGGGATCGGCGGACAGTTATTTGTTTACAGAGCAAAGGTGCGCCATTTACATTTATTTGAGTGCTATGGAATCGTAAAGTCTGTTCTGATAATTTAATTTTCACATGTAGGCATAGTCCAGCTGTTGTCCCCGAGACCTCGCAGGTTCCCTCTGCGCCTGAAAGGCCAGTCGTTTCCATGATTCTGGATGCAAAGATGAATTCGTCTGGTGTCATATCACATGAACAGTTCAATCCTCAAAGCTGCTCTACTGATGTTCAAGGAAAAGGAAGACCTACTCAAAATGTGACACTGCAAATCCCCTCTGTTTCTGGAATTCAACACCCTCATTTAAGTCGGTATTTCAAGAACTCGTCGGGGGTGAAATCCGTTGAACAGTTCAATCACCAAACTTGCATTAACTCTGGAGTGGAAATAGGTAAGCCATTTAAAATAATACTGTTTTTGGGTCCTTTGGATTGTAGGGTCTACTTTATACACTTTGTTGATTAACTAGGAATGGTAAAATTAAAATAACTCGTTTATATATGCACTTTGTTAGATTGTACAGGAATGTACATGCATTCCTTTTTTTCTTTATCGTTCTGAATTTAAGTTAATAATTGCACACTGTAATATAAAATGTAGAAATGTGCATGGTATCTATCAAAACTATTTGATACAACTTTTTTTACGATTTTTGCGAGGTTGCATACAAAATTATAGGCCGCGAAGTGTGCGGCTAAATTTCGTAGAAAAGCCACGAAAAACGCGGGCAATTTCCACGGGTAGAGAAGATACCGGAAGCCCGCACTAAGTGCGGTCGGATCTCGTAGGAGAACTGCAATTCCGGATATCCGCACTATGTGCGGTTAAATCTCGCCGGAGTGGCGAGAAACAAGCGGATGGCTTCCACACAATGCGGGAAGCCCTTGCTGAAGCTCCAAGCATACTGTGCTCCAAGGGGGAGCTTTCAAAATCCACTGAAGGTGCAGGCTCTAGACCTCGGCGATTTGGAAACTGCACGAGATGCAGTTTTCGAAGGCGCGTGGGGCGGTGACGACCATGCGCAATTCCGAAATTCGAGTAGAATTGAATAAAGCCCAATGCAAGTAAATATTAGGCAAAAGGATAATTTATTTAGGCGAGAGTAAAATGCAAAATTCAGATTGCAAACGCAACTAAAATTAACGAACGCGGATACAACAAGTGAGTTCAAATTTAGACAAGTTGAAGCGTGACGTGGAGGTACCTCCCAGTGCACGCGCGTTTCGGACAGTGTTTTGTTTCTAGAAAAATTCCTGGTTTATATAGGTCTGAAAACGGATAAATTTAAGAAATCCAGAAACGAATTTTTGTCCAATAGAAGTTGGACAACAGAAATGTTTAGGTTGCCATTGGTGGGATAATCACAAAAATGAAATGACCAATTGCCAAGCGTTTTAATTTTGCTTTTAATTTTTATTATTTTCAGCTGGAACAGAAATCGTCTCTTCCCCACAACCCACTCTGTTTTACGAGAGTCATAAAACCGAGGGATTATCGGAACCAGGACGACCCTTTTGGTACCTTCACGGTAAGTCGAACGTTAATCTTTTAATTCTTTCCAGGTCAGCTTTTTGTTAGTAGACTTCAAAGGGTGAATTAAAAACGGCTGGATTTGGGAACCAATTTTGAATACAAAAATTTCCGAAAATGTCTAAAATGAAGTAAAATTCAAATGCGCGATAAATATTTAAGTTCCTGAAATTAACTGAAATTACATCCTGATTCCTGGAATCGTTTTAAAATAAATTTATCGTTCATCAGCTCTTATTTATTAAGTCGTGGGAATTATTTAGCTTTCTGAAGGCTCAGCATTAAATGATTTCTCATATATTCCAAATTAAAGTCCTAGGAACATCATTTCTGCAGCTTTTTTAATATTCATGGCGATATTTTCCTAATTGCATATTTGCCAAATTGATTTTTTTATTATTTGATATTTATTTTCACATTTATCTTCTTTTACCCATTTCTGATAACACTTATTCACTAATATAGTATTTGTCTTGCGTGTTCATTATTCGATGTACGAGTCGCTACTGGTATGGCATAAAACTTATGAACATTATGTTTTTAGTGATCGGTTCATCGGTTAAAATCAACCGCCCCAAAGAGGCAGTTGTAAAACCATTGGAGATTCCAAATTTCTATGATGAGGAACACTGTTACAGTATTCGATGTCGGACTTTGCTGAAAGGTGTTAAGATTTCGGACAAATGTGCAACTAAGTTTCCTGAACTGTTGAAGAAAAGTGTAGCTGTGAGTGCAAACAAGTTTCCAGAAATGTCTCAAAGAAGATGCCGTGTCGTGTTAAAGAGGCTGAATGCTGCTCATTTTGAAGGCTTGACTGTTAATCTCCGAAAAGTGTCAGAGCAGGATCTGTTCAGTCCTGTCAGGCAGTCAAATAGGCTTATAAAGAAGGAGTGCATTTTGAGCAATGACTGGCGGCGGTCAAGTAGAATTAAAGAGAGAAAATTCCGTTTGAAAAATAACTTGAGGCCGTCAAGTACACTTAAAAAGGAGTGCAATTTAAAAAATAACTTGAGGCCGTCAAGCAGACTTAAAGAGAAGACATTTCACCCGATGGAAAATTCAAGGAAAACGTCAAAATCTCCAAGGATAAAAGAAGAAATCATGTCACCCAGAGCTACCTTGAAAAAACCGACTGTCAAAGATGCTGCAACTTCGCCGTGTCCTTCACCATTTTGTGATTATGAGAGCCTAACACTAGATGCCGACCCTGACATTGTCGAACTGATGAAAAGGGAGTTGAAAGTAAAACTTGAAGTCTTGGAGAACTTATCTCACTCACATAAATAGAGTAAAATGGAACACTGTAATCAAGTCGTAACTGTTGCAGTTATAGGAATCCTATTAGCACTCAGATGCAATGAGGGAGATTTATGGTCTCGTTCTCAAAGAATTAATTATTTGGATTTCTGTATTTCTGAAAAATATTTTGCATCTGAAAGAAAAACCAAAGGAATTGGTCACTAGTCATAGTAAAATATGTAAAAAGTCAATAAACCGGCGCTTTTACTGATTTTCTTTTAGTCTGTTTACTGGATATTTTAAAAGATAACATCCATGCATTTAATAGCCTTTGGTCTTTATTTAATTGTATATACATGTACATTATATGTATTAATTTTCAGATTGCTCAGATCACTTATTCAACTATCCTATTCCTCATCCGCATTATCTTGAGTTACACCGAAGATAGTCAAGATCTCATCTTCTGTCGGGTTGCAGTTGGTGTCGGTTCCTCCTATCCCCTGCACCCAGTTACAAAAAGTCTTGGCAATTTGCTGCGTGTGATTGCTCTAAAAATGTGAAGCATTTGAGCATTATTTTTATTCAGTCAGTCTAACTCTTTCCTACTTCTTTAAATATTGGTAGGTAAGATGTTATCTGTGCTTAAGGGCATGTACCAAAGTGATACAATGTAGTTTGATCAGTTCAAAACTTTTTATAAACATATGCTTGAATCTTCTACCTTCCTATAACTGAAAAGTAAAATGTTTTACTTTGCATTCGAAAGGCCCAAGTTCGATCTCTGGTTTGGTTGTCCTGACTATTTTTTTTGCGGTTTTCTAATGTTAATTCCAGGCTACATCAATCATGATTTTCCTCGAGTCATTCACACCTCCTGGCTCATATTTTCCATTTCCAAAACCTCTTGTGGTTTTTAGCTGTGAGGATCAACTATTACTCGAATGTTTATACTCGTCCAAAATTGCCATTAACTTTTAGAGAACAGGTCTCTAAGTTTCCATATTATGGAAACGTTCTTGAAAATGTTGAATAATTGAATTCAGTTCTTCATTATTGTACGTACCAATTCCTCGGACGCCTTTTCAATGCGCTGATTTTCCATGGTGGTTTTTTCGTGTTGCTGATACATTTTCCTTAAATAATTCCTGTATGCCCTGGCTCTGAAAATTGTTTAAGAATGACTCTGAAGAGGATTTACAAAATTGCTTTTCTCTATCATACCGAATATTTTTTTAAAAAAAAGTTTATAGATCAAGATGCTTTTGTTTTTTTTTTACCATGCAATCTGTTTATTTTTTATGATTTATTATTGATCGTTATTACAATACCTTTCCATGTGAATGAAGCTTACTTTTGTTGATGGGTATCAGATTTATTATAAATATAGCTGTTTCAGTGTTTATTTATGTTGTCATGGCAACTATGTTGGCTTCGAGGGGGATTAATGGAGGATGGGGGCATAAACATATCCTAAACATTGGCCCAGATTTAAATTAATCTAAATGTATTACTTTGAAGTATTTTCTCATTTACATATTATGTTATCCATGTGATTCAATGAACTTACTGTTCAAAAACAGCACAAATAAGGTCGGTGTTTTTTAGATAGTGTTTTAAGAAGTTCGAAAAAAAAAATGAAGAATAAAGTTTCCTTCTCCTGCATTTACACATGTAAACCTCTATTGCAAATAAAATTTGAATATCACAATACACAATCTCTTTGCCGTATTTTTACAGCGTAATTACGACGCCAACAATCCAAGTGATGATGACAATAGATAATCTTGCGTTATGGTTGCAACTAACACTGGCTCCTGGAAATGAACATTAGTGAGAGTTTGAAAGTTATCTCAAAGTTTTTCTTAAATAAATGCAAACATCATACCAGGTTCTTCGTTATAAAACTTGTATATTACTCCAGTTTTTTCGTAGTTGCTCATCTTGGAATTGGTGATCACGAATATTTCACCTGAAATAAATACCTTATGAGTTACTGATCAAAATATCATTGGTTACTCTTTATTTGAGATTTTTAATTCCTTTGATTGATTTCAAATTACTCGCCTATGCACTGATTAGTTCCTCAACATATAACAATGAACGTTATCTGAACTATAATATCGTTTAATTTAATTGAACATCGTAAGCGGTGGTTTTCAGACATTCAGTGTGACACTTAGGTTTTGAGGTTGTTTGCAATATATTTGATACATTTAAAATGCCAAAAAAAACTTTTTTCATATCAACAGCTGTTTTCCTGTTATTGTTATTACGGTACACCGAATTTCACACAAGCAAGTTCGATTAGCAATTATCAGAGTTTGCAGAATTGACATTAATATGCCTTATCATATTATGACAAG
Source organism: Megaphyllum sjaelandicum (assembly GCA_034698745.1). NCBI lineage: Eukaryota > Metazoa > Arthropoda > Diplopoda > Julida > Julidae > Megaphyllum > Megaphyllum sjaelandicum. Next base: position 10,772 of record JAQGBX010006091.1, read on the forward strand.
ATTACGGAACGCTTACAAATTATGATTTGACACAAGGCTCGGAATTACACGAAAATATATTTGTCATTGTACTGTAGTGTTACCCTTTTTAAAAATATTAAATATAGTGGCAAACCATACGAACACCTATGTATGCATTGTTTGCCTCTATTTAGGGGCAGCGCGTCCTCTTAGCTTGCTAATGGATTACTCATGTAACTTTGATAAGATATTATCTTTGAAATGAACAGTATCATTATTTTTGATGTAATTCAAGTGTTTGTTAAGTGAAACGCGCTGCGTGTTCCCATTATCTAAACGGAATATAACTTTTAGCTTTAAGGGATTTGATATTGGAGCAGCCGTTAAGCGTTAAATATTCATTTCAACCCTTGTGGGGATCAACAGTTTCTAATCATGAAGGATAAATTTCGCAGTCTAAAAATGTATTTTCAATTTATTTTCAAAAAAAAAAAATTTTAATAAAAAATCTATTTTGAAAATCTATAAAAAAAAATTGCTGCAGATTCCGTTACTGGACAAATTGAATGAATGGTGCCATGCACCAACCTCGTAACACCGCCGTGGTGGTAATTTACATAACCTATTTTTCATTTATTTTTTAATCTTTGATTAAAATAAATCGAAGTATACAAGATGTAAACCTTCTTAATGCCAGCAATAATGAGGTTAACACGCGCTGAACATTCTTTCCTGCACGTACCATTTGGACCTTTCTGAATTCCGATCACATGGGGACAGTCCTCTTCAGAATGCAAATGTGTGGGATACTTTATGCACAGCTTTTTTGATTCCCAGTTGGTTTCCTTATTTGTCAAAGCGTGAAATGACCTGTATTAAAGATGACTCTTTGTTAAATTCTGCATTATGCGAGTTTATTCCATGCACTAACAAAGTTTTTGCATCATAGGTTCGCATATTTTTCATGGACACAAAATGGTATTGATGTGCATGTACATCATTTGAAGTTCTAAATTTTCCGTAAGGTTATTGTACATCTCGTTCAATGTATTCTTTAAAATAATGTATTGTATAAACCATGGACCAAAAAAAAACCTATAGGTTTGTGGCGTGGGTTGGCATTGGCATGGAAAGTAAACGGAAAAAGAATACAGTTTCACGTCACAAAGTTTTAGTTTACTCATTTTTTGCTCAAAATGACTAAGATCCTTACCCATGAACATAGTCAGCAAAAATAAAATGATCTCTGAGCTCAGGAAATTGCTGTCCTCTGTAAATGATTCCTCCCACCACAGCTTGCCCTTCTTCGTGTTTGTAAGTGTGCATCGGCAACTGATCATTGTCTACCATCATTCCTAAATTTAAATAATTATCCAATGTAAGTTTCACGCTGAAATTTGTAAGAACTTGTTGGATATTCGCTGTTTACCAGCGCGCATCCTGGCCTGCGAGAAACTGCAATTTCCCTTAGAACTGCTCCACCATCCATAGCGTCCTCCTCTGGAAATTTCATACAAATTCTCTTCATTGCAACTATCTCCTCCAACATCTCCGCAATAAATTTTGCCATGTCCTGATTCTGGAAAGGCCAAAAGAAATGGATTAGTTTCTTGAAAATTCTTCTTAGGGGCCATTCTGAAAGGACGTTCGCAAAATTTGCACAAAATTGGACTCTCCCCCCCTCCCCCCTCCTCCTGTCCGCATTTTGTCCGGTCAGTCAGGACCCCATCCCATTCGGACGTCCGAAACTTTAAAAAAAAATTGCATTTTCAGAATTTTGAAAGTTTTGCTAATTTGCACTCGAAAAACGTAAATTTTCTATACTGAAAAGGCTGAGAATTTTGCCAATTTGTCCTCAGAATCTGTCGGAAATTTTGCGAAAGTCTCCTTTGAAACTGTTGACAATTTTACAAATCTGTACTCGAAAACTGTTGAAAATGTTGAAGATTTGTCTTTTGGAAAACGTGGAAAATTTTGGCAAATTTGTCCTCGGGAAAACATGGAACATTTGTAAAGATGTCCTCGGAAAAAATTGAAAATTTTGCGAGTTTATGCTCGAGAAAAATGAAAATTTTGCAAATTTGTACTGGGAAAATTTGAAAGTTAGCAAATGGACCCTGAGCTTTTAAGTTCTCTGACTTTTCCAGGTTTTCCAGGACTGGGG
>JAQGBX010006092.1:0-12895 GCA_034698745.1 Megaphyllum sjaelandicum
ATACCTAAAGATATGATAGTGTCAATGGAGGAAGAGCGTCTCCAGAATGATTACCTCCAATCAATAAATGAAGCAAAACTATTGTATTTTTACAGAATAATAAAAACATTTAACAAAGAGTCTTTTAGCCCACTAGTCGTGTAACATACTTAAATATACACTTAAATAATACCATCCGAATATATCTAAACTCGCTAAAAGTCAAAATCCTTACTCATAACTAACAAACTAACCTTGCCTAAAGGTGCTCGACACGGGATACTGAAACCGCCTCACATAAGGGCTGGCATTTACATGTCCTTTTGGGGGGCTGGCACTGGGGCAATAACTATAACAATAACCCAAATACAGAATTCTAACTCATTGTACTGATCAACTAACCTGATCATGTATTATTTCAAAACACGAATTATACCTAAATTCGCCATATGTCAGAAGGGGCTGAGACCCCTTAGCACATCTTCATCTCTCATCAATTAGGTCTAGGTGTACGTATTTCTAAAAAGGCGATTCGACAAACTAACAGATCATGATAGTTACCGAATCAAAACTAAACACACAGGGAAATGCATTGCTTTTCGCACGGACTTGTTTGTGTCAGGTGGCGCTGCATTCGCCATACTCCCACTAAACTATGGAAACTTGCAAGCACTTAGGGTGGCGAGCACAAAGAATGCTTATTGCAGGCGCTTATCACTTGCCGTACACTAGCTCCACAAAGTGGGATAAGAACGCAACATGCTTTTTAAATGAGGGCGCACACAAAGAAAGCTTAGCCGAGCCAGGCTGAGCTTACAAGAAGCGTTATTTTTTGGAAATCTAAAAGCCGATTTTTAAGACACAGAGTGGCACACAGATCACTATTGGTCAAACGTGTAGCCATCGATTGTATGCCGCCTATGTACATGTACCGTAAAAAACGTGTCCTTCATTCATCATGAGATGCTAATGCGCATACATGTGGAAGGTTTTAAGCGGGATGTTTCACCTAGCATAACGCATGCAGTGGCGCCACCATCACGCTAATATCAGCCTTCATTACGCGCCCCTAAGCTGGAAACAAGAAGATGAAAACAAGCAGGAAAGAAGCTGAAAGAAGCACGTCGAAAGTAAGCAATCTTTGTGCTCGCACCCTTTATAACATGTTATTTTGAGAACAGGAATACCGGTATACGTGTTATTATCTAGTTAATATTTTGTCCATAACCCATATATTTGGTAAACGTGCTCGAAATATTGCATGGTTCCAGATTCTTTAAGTCTTAAGCAAGTGCAGGGCACAACAGCGTTTCAACTCGTTTCTATCCTGCAGAGCAACACAAAGAACACTGCGTGGGGATAAAGTAGGCCTAGACCGTCACTATACATGTACATGTACGGCGCTTCCGGCAAAGCTCATTAGGCCTACGAACGGTTAGCTAATCTTAATAGGCTCCGAGTTCTCGGAAATTCGCGTTTGTCGCGAATAATGCAGGCAATATAGCGGGCGTAATAATGGCATTACACGATGCCGAAACATTAGCAAAAGTTTCCGAAAAAAGACCGGCATTCAACGAAGACAAAAAAAACCTCACAGATGGCTAAATAAAAACTCTTTAGCTAGGTTGCGCTCGGAAATGAAACCGTCAATAAAATGGCCGCAAGCATACAGGAGGCGACACATTCGCTCGAATTCCCTGAAAAACGTAAATGGTCATCGTTTTTGCATAACGCGGAATGAGGAAAAAAAACCGAGGCAGCCAACTCAGAAATTGGATATTTAGGATGTGTAATGGCTTCCTTACGATAGAAATGGAGACGTGAAACACGCGTTGGATTTCAATAGAAGATGCAGAAAAACTGTCAGAGGAATAAGGGACACCATCCTGGTATCGCACTTTGAAAGCGGCATGCAGCGACGCGTGCCTCCTCGTTGCAGAAATTGTAACAAAGCTTATACTGATCGACTGGGGTCATCGACAACGCACGTCGAAAAGTGACTAGCTGATCACCCAGCTCATTGTCATTTTTTTCCGAGCATCATCTAGATCAGGGTGGCCACAGGTCAGAGAAGTCAGGGAAATCAGGGAACAAAAAAAGTGGTCATGGAAGTCATGGAAATAATAAAAAAAAAAGCTTTATTCCTGGATGGGAACGGGTATAGAAGGGATAACGTTTCAGGTCATCACTTACATCCACCCCATGATACAATCATTACAAAAACTCAGTACAGACAAGAGATATCACATATTGTCACAGCAGAGATTTCAGAATGTTAGGGTCACAACCAAGACGACAGTTTCCCTGACCCTAACTCGTAACAAAATCTAGTGTTTTGCCAAGCCTCTCCTTGCAATTGTTATTTTATTTTTCATTATGACAAAAAATTGATGGGCATTAACGAGTAAGTTTTGGTCAGGAAATTTGGGATTTTGGTCAGGGAAAAGTCAGAGAAATTGAAAATTTTTGGCCACCCTGTAGATGGCGTTGTAGTAACCGTCGAAGAAATCGGAATTTCATAATTAGGTAATGGTCGGTTAAACCCATTCCCAGTTAGGCTAAGCACATACAGAAGCAGCTAGGTAGCTAAGCAGCAATGAAACCCGATAGCAATGCAACCAAGACGACAAGAGTTGCGCGCACATACTGAGGGAATTCATAATCGGAGCTAACTTTACCTCCAAAAACATTGATTTTCTATTCTTCCCTTACAATTTGGTAATTATTAAATATCAAAAATAAACCTTAGAACATAACGTTTACGGAACCTGAAATGCAATCGATCACAACGCAAACATCCCGAAAAGTTCAATTCCTATTTTAGACAAAATACAACCAAGTGTAGTATGTTTTTAAAGAACCAGGCAAACCGTAATCTCAAATCTCCGTCGATCATTGTGACCTTAGTGAAGTTTCTTAGCAGCAAGAACAACTTATAAATGCCTCAATATCCACTTTTGCAGTGTACATTCATCAACGATTATACAGGGTTCCTTTAGAAATTCCATTTTCAACTTCACTGACTGTACTCGGAATACGTAAGAAATTTTGCAAATTTATCCTCGGGAAACGTGAGAAGTTTTTAGCAAAATTTGTACCCGGAAAACGTGGACATTTTTGCAAATTTGCACTAGGAAAACGTGGAAAATTGTGCAAATTTGTATTCTGAAAACGTGTCTTCGAAAATCTTGGAAAATTTTGCAAATTTGCCAATTTACTCTCTGAAAACGTGGAAAACTTTGCTAATTTGTATTAGGATAACGTAGAAAATTTTGCAAATTTGTATTCGAAAAACATGGACATCTACGCAAATTGTACTAGGAAAACGTGAAAAATTGTGCAAGTTTGTATTCGGAAAACGTCTCCTCGGCGATCTTGGAAAATTTTGCAAATCTGCACTCTAAAAACGAGGAAAAATTTGCTAATTTGCTCTCTTGAAAACGTGTAAAACTTTGATAATTTGCAATCGGAAAACGTGGAAAATTTTGCAAATTTTTACTCAGAAAATGGGCCCTGAGTTAACCATGTAAAAGCATTCATTTTGGAATGCATGACTACGTTGAATTTCCCAGACATTTTCAAAATAAGCCATTCTTCCCTGACTTCTTCAGACATTTTCAAGTTCCGTGTATTTTCCATGGGGTACCCTGTTTTAATACATGTAACGCTAATGCATCTCCACTGATCAGACACTGTGTGTCGTGTCGGAATGGGGATACATGTATACAGTTGTTTATTTTCCCTTCTCTGCTCTCAGGTGTCGTAGCTGCTTCGTTTTCTGCTAACTTCAGACTTAAAACAGTGCGAATTTAAGCGAGCACCCGATTAGTTTGAGCATGGAGCAATGGCTGCTTAAGTTCACCCGAAGGGATAAGTGAGCCAGAGCCCGCGGAGATTGTCGTGGCGAACCTCGTTAGGGTCCAAAGTAGATTTGCGTCCGCCGATGTCGTCGATGATCCGCCCCGTTCCCTCCGCTAATGCCATTTGTCGGACAAGACGCAAAAGCAATTGCGAAGAGAAACGGTGCCAGACTGCTAATGAGGCGATCAGCGCGCTTTTCTAATCAACCACGGCCAAGTTAAGGGGAAATACCTAGGGAACGAACCACCCTCGACATCTTCACATTTTACCAAATCTCAATATTTCAATTTCGAGATACCAAATAATTCACGTGTCCACGAATTTCCTTATTGCTGGTCATCAGACATGTCTTATCCGACTTCCTCATCAGAAGTGCCACAATTTAACATTTGCCATTGTCATAGGCCACAGCCTTACGGTCCGTAGACTGACATAAACTACAGTTCTGGTTATGTGTAGCGTAGTCTCCCTTCCTGGATTTCTGTTAATCAGGGGATCTGGTTCCGACAATGTAACCTTCTTTGGTCTACCTCTTTTCCTTGGTGGTTCGATGCCACCTGGATTTGAGTCCTTTGGTGACGTGTTTGTGATTTCTAACGGTGCGCACGTTTGGATTGCCTTTGCAATCAGCTGGTGAGTACTAATTACGGTGACTAAATAAAGTGACTTTACTGATTTACTCACCTAAAGGATTGTGGGTAGCCGTGAAAAACCACATTCAAAATTGGCCATGATCGTCTTTTCTCATCTCTGCCTCATCGTTCAGGGAAGGTTCTTCCCCAGCTACAGTATGAATACATACAGCATTACAATTCCAGACATCTGGAATAATTAGCTACCTTCTAGCGAATAGTCATTGCTCCATCTCCTGCTGTCTTTGGTTTTCGGCTGTCACGACTCTTACTTTCTAACTACATGTATGTTCAATTTGTTCGCTAGCCTCGGTTGACTATAAGTGTTTATTGCAAAACCTTCCCACACCGTTCCGTAACTGAACGAGTAAACTATTATTATTATTACTTCACTAATGTTGCCGGTCCCAAACCCGGGTAAATGGTGAGGGTTGGGCAGATGAGTGGCGATGCGTTGCCTGTTATAAAACCGATAACACGATTAACATCTACAAACCGGATCTCGACCTCATCCGTGGCACTAATGCATCACGTTCTGTGTTTTGCATCAGTTTTTACGACATTCACCCCCGTTTTTTCAGCTTTTTTTCCTATAGTACTCCGAGTGCGATTCGCAAGCGCGTACTTAAGTACGCTTCGTAAGTGCGTGCATCTCGAGTCTTTCCCATTTCCCCCGGTCTCCCTTTTGGAGGGAGAAAATGCCTCCGATAGCATCAGGAAATGAAGGACGATTACGGGTTTTGGCACAACGTCAGTTTCACTTTATATTCAGTCATTTTTGGCGATCACATAGTAATGACTGCAGCTCCGTGCCAGTGGTTGACATTCAATGTGTCAGCGTCTGGCAAGCCATGGCGCAGATAAAAGCGGGGGGAAATAAAAAGAGGATCCCGTGCCCGTAAGAGGGGGCTCGATAACGACCGACGAAAAGAAAAATACACTCGGCAATCGTACATCTCGCCGTATAATGGGCTCATTTCCACTAAAAGCAAACCCGTACCAAATAAATTAAGAAAATAAAATTTGTCGGCCCGTTACGAGAGTGTTTGCGCAGAAAAATCCATCGGAAAAGAGGCCCTCCCCCAGCAAAAAAAAAACCATACCCTTTTAAAAAGTGTCCCTCAACAACGCCCTACCCCCTCTTAAAAAAAAACAGAGAAAAAAAATACATTTGTCGCATAATTTTAATGGCCGCCATCAATTTGAATTGAGACACAGACCGGGAAGACAGTTATCTTGTCAATTTCCTCCTGAAATTTAATTTGAGCGCTACTCCGAAAAAGCCCGTGGCATCAATCTGGCAGAGATTTGCTCGAAAACTTTAGAAAGGATTTAATGCCCCCCCAAAAAAAAAGTGGAGCTAGGGATAAAACTCCAAAACGAAAAGTAAAAAAAAAATGTCACTAAAAGCAGCCAATTAGGACTGCATAGAGAAAGCATCCATTTTGAGAAGAGATTAATTTAATTGTGAGAGTTTAAAGGGACGCATTAAGCAATCCGCCATCTTTGTTTTCGAAGTTGCTTTTCCTTAAACAGTAAAACCTGGAAGAGTGACCACTGTTCTTGTTGACCACTTTTTAGTGTATTGTTTTTTTCTAGTGTACACTTCCTTCATAAAAATTCTTTGTATGGTAACCAATAACCAAATGTCTATTGTGTACAGTGACCAGTGTGTGTTGTCTTTTTTCAGTTTTTACATTGCCAATATACCTTAAAAATTGACCAGATAACGGATGAGTCACGTGACATCTTGCTGTAACCTTTGGACAAGATGATTCTGTACTTTTTTTAGTTTTGTGGTTTTTTACTACGTGTATTACAGTCTACATGTATAAGTGAAGTGTACATGTTGATTATTTTAATTTAATTCATGCATTCTTTCTATAGTAACAACCCGTGTACAGTGACCAACATTGCATTTTTTGTGTGGTCACTCTGAACAGGTTTTAATGTAGTTTCAAACGTGACTAACAAATTTCCAAATTAGTGCCAAAGTTTCCAAGCGGAATCAAATTTCGTGTCATGCCACACGAGTAGCTGTAGGATATAACTGAAATCATTCAAATTCCTTGGTGCTAAATTAATTTTATTAAATCAAATGCAAGTTGAAATTACTGAGTTCTCCTTACCTCACCAATTGTACTCAAATTTCCAAAAAAATATCGAATTGACGACTATATATAGAAACATTCTAATTGCATGCGCCTATTTTGTCTCAATATTATCAAACAATCTCTTGTCTGTCGTTAACAGATTGAAGCATCTTCTAGAATCAAAAATTCCGAAATAGCTTTCTCAGAAAACTCGCCTTTAGAGAAATGCACTGTATATCAACCCACAATGCAACATCGTGAATTATGACAATAATATAGTATCGAAAACTAAATAAAACAAATGCTTCGTGTCTTCGCAACATATGCAAGGGCAGCAATTCTTGACCACTGGTCAAACGGGCCAGACGGATCGTAGATCCACGGATCCCCCGCAGTGCACGTACAATCCGTTTGACAAACGGACACACAACGATATGGTCAGCAAAACGGGGACTAAAATATGGCAACGGTCAGCAAATTCTTTTGTTTGCCTCCGAAAAATAGCCGCTATACCATTCATGGCCTGTAAGTTGCTGTATTTTGTTTTTAAAGAAAAAATAAATAAATAAAGATGAAATACGAGGAACGACGAGAAAAACCATCCCCTGCAGCCGCGCGGGTCAGTTGGTCAAGCCAATGCCGGCCAATAGACGGCGAAGGCATCCGCAAAAACACGATTAAATTACCGGAAAATGGATGTTATTGTTTCGCGTCGCCAAATTGTAAATGCGAGTGAAATTGAGAAGAATAACAAGACGGAAAAAAAACTGAAATGAAAACAATTTGGCGCCGATGAGGCAAAATCAAAAATCTTCATTCCGGGCACGCGTTCAGGCTGACCACTGGTCAGACAGATATATAGCGGCGAACAGAAGAAATTCAATTAAAATCGAGAAAATCAGCAGAAAATCGAAACGAGTTTAAAATTGCGTAGGTTACCCTATACATTAGTATAAAATAACAAAACCTGGAAAGAATTGCATATGACAATATGCTAATTCGTCAAAGAGTAGGAAATTCTCAAGTTAAAAAATAGTTTACATTTAAATAAAAATAAAAAATAACTCATTGTCTAAATGCAACATAACGTTCGGATTAATATTTGGAACACAAAACTAACTCAAGAGTTTCAGCGTGAGTGGGTAATGACACTGACATCTACTCTCATTGCCCTGACTGAAATCCAAAATTCCCTGACCAAAACTTACTCGTTAATGCATACCAATTTCTTTGTTATAATCTAATATACATGTATAAAGAAGAAAACGTGTGGTCGTGTGGGCAGGGGCCATTCAAAAAAAGACGTGTTTGTGGCTTAAGGACCATTCAAAAAGGACGTGCGTTTGACTAGGGGCCATTCAAAAAGGTCGTGTTTGTAGCTTAGGGCCATTCAAAAAGGACGTGCGTTTGACTAGTGGCCATTTAAAAAGGACGTGTTTATGGCTTACGGCCCATTAAAAAAGGACGTGTGTGTGTGGCTTAGGGATCATTCAAAAAAGACGTGTTTGTGGCTTAGAGGCCATTCAAAAAGGACGTGTTTGTAGCTTAGGGGCCATTCCAAAATGGCGTGCGTTTGACTAGGGCCAATTCAAAAAGGTCGTGTTTATGGCTTAGGGGCCATTCAAAAAAGGCGTGTATGTGGGGGGGGGTGAGGGGGCTTAAGGGCCATTCAAAAAAATCGTCCTGATTGACCGGAAACAATGCGGACAGAGTGAGTCCAATTTTTACAAATCATGATTTGTAAATCATTCGTACATTAGGCTTACTTCATCACTATCGGGTAAGTACAGCCCGGGAAATGCCGGGCCTTGCAGCTAGTACAAAATAAAATTACAATTACAATAAGAAGCTTGGTGGAAAACACTAGATTTTGTTACAAGTCTAGCTGAAGAGGATTAGGGATGGAGCTGCTAGAAGACTGAGTGCAAGGATAGAATTTTGCTTTAATTTTAAGAAAATTTCCATGACTTGCATGACCACTTTCTCCCCCCACCCCTCTCTGAATTTTCTCTGAATTCCCTGACCTGTGGCCACCCTGGTGAGGTCCAAATTGCGAAATGGAAAGGCCCCAAAAATATGAGCATAAGCTTAAACATTTTAGCACATGCACCATTTCTAGCACTTGCACATTCAGAGAAACGACGCCATAATTGCGAAGCTTATAGGATGACTTCTCCGAAGCAGAGATTCCATCTGCAACCAAACACCAGGCTGCGAAATAAAAGATTTCCTAGTTTATTAACTCCGGGGCCTGAGTTATAGCTCATGCAAATAAATAACGGGTTTTCCCCCCTTAGAAAACACGCCTCGTCGGCACGCGAGAGCCACCAAAAGTTGGTATGTTGAACACGTCTTATGGGGCGGGAAAGAGCTGCGGAAAAATCGCCTAAAATCCACATCCATAAAAATAATAGCGAGTAGTGGGGAAATTTACCTTTGACATAATCAATTTATCAAGCGCCTAAGAACGGCGCTATGACTAACGGCGAGCGCGGCCCAACATTTTGTCTGCTAACTGAAGCAGATAAAACGCTTTCTGTTGGCTGCCATTAATCACGGAACGAGAGGATGGGAAGAAGAGGGGCTTGCCCACTAGCGAGGGTCGTCCATTCATGGCGGACTTTATTCTACTTTATTCGCCAAATTTAGTTACGCCTAAAAAATAAGTTACAGTCGCAGCTCAAGTTTCTTGAAAGCAATTTTTTTTTAATTTCAAAGAAACCAAATTTGGGTTAATTTTGGAATTAATCTTGGAATAATTTGGGTTGATGGATTACACCACCTACCACATTGCATTCATTTACTGATAGTAGGGTACTGAGTTGAATTGAATTGAACCACGTGCGAGCAAAAATTTGCTACGAAAACACGTTTGGACATACCCAGAAGTTCGAAGACGAAGCGATATGGAAATAATTCAAAACTACATTTCATTTTACGGTTTTATTTATAATTATTGCGACGCTTAATTTTATAAAAAAACTTAAGAGTAGAACTTTTTCTAAATACATGTAAAACCTTCCCAGTTTACCCCTAAAAAGCCTGAATGAAGGCAAACCATGCAAACACCGATGCTATGCAGAAAAACTAGCACTATCAGCCCATAAACGAGTGACCCCTATCAACTAGATATGGAAATAATTCAAAACTATGTATCATTTCACGGTTTTATTTACAATTACTTCGACGCTTAATTTTTTTTAAAAAACAACTTAAGACTGAAACTTTTTCTAAATAAAACATTCCCAGTTCACCCCTAAAAAGCCTTAAAGTAGGCAAACCATGCGAACACCGATGCTATGCAGCAAACCTAGCAATACTAGCCCATAAATGAGTGACTTCTATCCACGACATATGGAAATAATTAAAAAATACATTTCATTTCACGGTTTTATTTTGAACGATTGCGACGCTTACATAAAAAAACTTAAGGCTGTAACTTTTTCTAAATAATACCTTGCCAGTTTACCCCTAAAAAGCTCGAATGTAGGCAAACCATGCGAACACCGATGTTATGCAGCAAAACTAGGGCCGCTAGCCCAAAAATGAGTGACTTCTATCCACGACATATGGAATTAATTAAAAACTACATTTCATTTCACGGTTTTATTTAGAATGATTGAGACGCTTAATTAAAAAACAACTTAAGACTGGAACTTTTTCGAAATAAAACCTTCTCCGTTTACCCCTGAAAATCACGAATATAGGCAAACCACGCGAACATCGATGCAATACGGCAAAACTAGCCCAACTAGTCCATAAATGAGTGACTCCTTAAAACGAAAAAGCCCCCTAAAACGTTGTGGAGCAACCGGAGCAAAATGAAAAGCCGCATTCCCTTGTGCTTAAGCCGGCGGAGGTCGCGCCCTCCCGGGGGCCCAGCGGCAACAAAACTTTTCCACTAATTAATTCCCATCATCCCATTATAAATGAATTACCGTTGGCGCTAAGGCCCGGATCTGCCTTAATCGCCCGTATGCACGCAGCTGGGGTTCCTAGCTAGCCCGGGTCACTCCGGCTCCAATCAATGAAACGCAATTCATCACGGGCGTACTCAGCCGTGCGAAAATTGACTAAATTACCGAGCATCCTAGGCTTTAGCCTAGTTTTAAGACCGCGTATCAAAGAGGAGTAGGATGATAGATAACGCAGTAAAGGCGAGCACCGCGATGAGGTACGAAACCAGAGCCAACCACTGGCTGCCAATTATGGCCGACTGGCCGTTGCGAGCGTTGGAAGGTCACTGGTAATTACTGGGCTGGACACTGATCTTAGCGCCGATTAAAGCCCGAATCAGCGTGCGTCAAAGTGGAATGGAGTCATCCGGAGGATGGGAGGCCATCGGGCGCCGTCATGCGTGCCTCGAAGCCAGAGCTGTCTAGGCTTACTGGAAAAGCTGGCTTTCGGTAGGGGGCAATCCTCCGGAGAAAATAGGCAACTGAAGGGTGGAACAAAACGACGATACAGTTGCATCGAATGACGGCCTCGAGCCAGAGTTCAGATTTGAATCCTATTCTTCCAGCTTATAGGAGGATGCAACTAGCGGAAAAACCCGGCCTTGCCCGAGTAAACATTGCTGTTTGATTTTCTAACCTCTTTTATGCGATCAGGACACCGTGGATCAGGAGTTAGATGGAGTTGTCCTTGTCTCCAAAAGATGGAGCCATATGAACTGGATACACCCCGGATGGGGGGAGAACTGGTTTGACAGTTTTATGGCTCCGTGGTAAATTGAAAGGATTTATGGCCTTGGAATTCCCCACGGAGTTCCCGCTCCTGGGAGGGGGTGCCATGAGTGGACAATCATATGGATGCCAACCTCAATGCCAACCATATTGCCAGCCAAGAAAAACATGGCGTCGTTTTCTATTTTACACTGTATATACTGTATATAGATGTGCCACCCGTGAGGAGACACAGCCGCACAGCGTACAAGCTGTGCGATCTAATCGTAGCAACGTTGTACGTTTTGTCACGTGCCTCGTTGTAACATTGCAAAAAAGTTACTACTGTACATCTTCGAAATGAATGATGGACTACTAAATTTCACGTTCCAAGTATTTTATTTAAAGACTAGCGGAAAAACCAGGCCTTACCCGAGTGAAAATGGTCTGACCGTTTTATGGCCCAGGAGAAAATGGTTTGAGAGTTTTATGGTCCTTGGAATTCCCCACGGATTTAACGTCCTCAGCGCGGTGCTGAGTCATCAGGGGCGATTCGAAACCTACGCGCTAGACGAAAGCGTCTTTTTCAAATGGCCCCCTGACACACACACACCCAGCCAGCCACAAACAAGATGGACGCGATTTGAATTTTATATACAGTATAAATAGATTGTGAGCTAAAGCAGGATTGCTACCAAAATTAGACATCTGATTTCCATGACTTAATTTCCATTGTTTTCCCTGACAAAAATGTACCATTTCAATGATATTAATGTTGAATTTTAATGGATAAATATTTCCATTTTTCTTACATGTTTATTATAGACAACAAGACTATTTCGTGCGAGGAGACTCAAGCTCCTATGACTTATACACTATACATATATTATAGTTTTTACGTAACTATCCCCTTGTAAAATAAACATTTAAGCGAACTATGAATGAATTTCAATTGTTCAAGTTTGATAAATCAGGTTTAAAACATAGTTCTTGCGAATTATTCCTCGGGAAAAGTGAACAATTTTGATAATTCGTTCTCTGGAAAAAGTTGAAAATTTTGCAGATTTAAAGTCGACAAAAACGTAGAAAATTTGTTAGCTTCCAAACAATTAGGTTATGTAAATTAGAAAGTTTAAGTAGCGCATTATTCAAGTCACGATGCCTGTTTATTAATTTTCTAATGAACTTGCTTGTTAGGGATAGAAAATCCTGTAGCAATCTGAATCAGATTGTTCATTCAGCTAAATTAACAACCCAAAACTCATGAGAAGTTATGAAATTAGAGAAAAAACGCGTAAGAAGCTTCAATCAATTTAAAATTAAAATCAATTAAATTAAAATCAATTTGAAAATTAGAGCAAGAAAAGCTTTTCAAATTTATTTTCGTGAACTGGGCACGCTATGAGTGCCAGTGAAAACTTGCACGTTCCAGGTATCCCAAATTAATGCAATACGCTTTACATTGTCCCTTTAATGGGGTTGTGTAAATCACGCAGGTCCGAACAAATGAAATTGTCCCTCCATACGAAAAACAGTATGTTATGCGGGTATTTGGTATTGTATACCATCAAAGAATATAAATGTCAAAATGAACCAACAGATGCATTAAAAGCATAAGAGGATAAGAGCCAGATCCTATTAAGTGATAAACATAACCAAATGCATT
>JAQGBX010006093.1:0-12894 GCA_034698745.1 Megaphyllum sjaelandicum
AAAAATAAGCACTTGCACGGGGTCATGCGAGGGTCGTTGCTATTGGTCGTTTAATCGTAGGCACTCCCATAGTCGTAAAACGTTTGCATGACGAATTTTAAAGTAAATGAAATTTCTAAAAGTTTTTTTAAAAATATATTGACTTTCTCGCACAAGAAATTTGATGAAATTGTTGTACAGTTGAACATTGTTTAATGGAAAAATTAGGTTTTCCAGAAAAAAAATTGAACATTGTAACATTATCCGAGCACGTTTTTGATCTATGTTCGCTCAACTAGGCCTAAATGATTAAATCTCCTTTCTGTGGCTAGTTTTTTTCGCATTTCCATAACAAAAGTTTTTATTTTGTTGAAAATACTGTTAAAAAAACTTGTACTGAATAATATTTGTATTAAAAATGTAACCCTAAAACCTTGCTGTCTTACACTGACTGCAGAAAAAAACACCAGTTTTTATTGGGTTCATTAGTTGTTTGAGTGACCTATGCGTCACTGTTTTAAAATATTTGCCAATGTCCGACCAAAAAACTGGACACATCAGTTTGTAGCGACATTTCTGGCAAGTTTATGAAACTGAATTTTCCGGATAATCGATGACATATTGAATGTCACGATATGGTAACAATATTTTAAAATTTAAAAATTGCTCTGGTTTAAAAAAAAAATACATTTGCTATAAAAAAATTATTATCTTTTTTATCTTTCATAATGTTTTCTTTAGAAACTTGTTTTCAATTTATTTTCAATCTGTAGTCGTCTAAATATTTCTAAGTTAAAAATTATAAGAATTTTTGTTAATATAAAACTAGCAAATTCAAATTTTTTAAAACACTCGCTAGAATTATTTGTTAAATAATAATTAAGTCTATTTCAGATATTAGTAGCGCCATCCAGCGACAGAAAAGAGCAACCTTGATGATGGTAAGAGGGAAGCCGATATGGGAAGGGCGGGGCACTTGCTACAACAATCCTAATCCTAATCCACGCAGAGGCTGTATCCTGTCACAAGAGCGCGATTTAAACATGGATAGTCTGCATTTAAAATTTACAGTCATCTGTTTTAAGCTGTTAGCTAAACATATCTTTGAGTTGAGAGCGAATGATTCAAATTAAAACTTCAGACCTGACATGAAATTTTTTTTACTAATATAAATTAAACATACAGTTGCCAAAAAACTATGTAAACTGTATGAAAATTGCTGTTTTCGGGAAAAAATAAATAATGTAGATTTTTGAAAGTATACTTATAATATCACTACAATACAAGGAGTATAATGTGATAACAACCTGAATTTTTTTTAAAAAAAGAACATTTTTGAATTAATAAAAACGAATATTTCATGGCAAGAAAAAATATGTACATCTTTCTATATACTGGTAGAACTTGCTTTTTTCCGGTTATTTGTTCATTTTTTTTCCAATACATTAGTATAATTATTAAATATCAGAGTACACAGACTAAGTAGTTTATCATCACATTGGTAAGTTCTGCAAAAAATGTAGTTCAAAATAGCCTAAACTAAATCATGTCTGGTTTGCAATAAAAAATATTTACTAAAATGAATTTTAGTGAAAACTTAATATCGAGAGATTACAAATAAATTGAAAATTTCATGTATGCCAGCATGCAAAATCTCAACAAACAAAGAATTAATGGGAAAAGTCATAAACTCGATCATGTCTGAATAATTTAGAATACTTCTGATGGTTGATTGGGTCTTAACCTTTCCTGATTCTGACGCAATGTGTTTGGTAAATATTTTTGAAAATCTTTTTGGATTTTTAAGAGAAAATCTAACAGCCTGTCATTTTCCCCTCACATACAGCTTACATGGACGGCTTATTTTGAGTTTAAGACTTTTCCGTTCTTTTCTAGGTTTTTTAGAGTGTGTATATTGCCAGAACTCGATATGAAATTTCCACTTAAATTTAATTGAATAACTGTTCATTTCGAAAACCAGAACTCATTTAGTTTAAGCCATTATGAACTATATTTTTTGCAGTACTTACCAATGTGATGATAAACTAGTTAGCCTTTGTACCCTGACATTAAATCATTATAATGTATCAATTAAAAGATAAACAAATGGCCAGAAAATAGCAAATTCTACCAGTATATAGGAAGATGTTTACATACGTTTTCTTGTCATGAAATATTCGTTTTTATTGAATCTAAATTTATTAATTTTTAAAAATTGTGGATGTTATATGTACTATTGAAAATCTACACTATTTTTTTTTTTTATAAAAACAGCAATTTTCGAACTGTTTACATAGTTTTTGTCAACTGTATGTTTAATTTATATCAGTAAAAAATCCATTCCATGTCAGGTCTGAAGTCAATAATATGGTTTACTATCAGATAAAAAATATCTTAGAGTTGAGAACAATTGATGCAAACTGGACTTCAGACCTGACATAAAATGGAATTTTTTCCCGCCTTTTCTTACCAGCATGACGTTTTCCATACTTTGGCCACCAGGCGCCGCCACATGTCACGCGCGCATGCGCAGAACGATTTGTTATAGACTCCATTGCCATTTCGGAAGGTAATTGAATTACTTGGTCAGTTCTACGTGCTTGGCTTTATTGACCCCCTATTTTGCAGCATCATAATAAATTCGTATATTTTTGATTCCACTTACCTTTGAATAATTAAGTAAACTTTGGCGAATAACTCGTTCTTCAATGACTCGGCTTGTTGTGACCAGTGGTCAATGCTGCTGCTGGCGTATGTACTGGATAAAGTAAATGAAAATATTTCGTTAGGTTTAAATTTTCACGTGGTCGAATCCATGAGATTCTAGAAATATCCATCGGTCAATTGAACTTGTTTGAACTGGTCACCATGTTCCCAGATATAGCCTGATCCATGTTTGACCTATATTACCCCTATTTATCCCATGGTGGAATTTTTGAAATTAAATTTGCACAGACTTGTACAATTTTATATCAGATTTGAGAGTACAAATTATAACTATTTTGTGAATAAAAACAACAAATTTTTCGTAAATTTTAAATATTTATCTTTTTTTTAATAAGGAGATTAAGAAATCTCCTTATTAAATAAAATGGAAGATTTCGACGTCTTTAACTATTTTATTTAAGGTTTCGCCTATTTTTTTTATTTATAAAACAAAAGTAAAATCTCTAAATTTTTACGAAATAATTTTAATGAAACACGAATCAATTTTTGGCTGATTTATAAAGATTTTTTTGATTTAAGTTGCCAGTTAGTATACAGTACGTTGTTTTCTGACTTCTGATGATATGAACTGCGGATTAAACTAACACATTTTGTTGTCCGAAGATTCGTCTTAACGAGGTGTGATACATTAGCATACTTATAATACTTATATTCAAAATAATCCACTTACCTATTTTCTTCAGAACTTTTATCGAATTGCAGAAATATGAGAAAAAACTTTTGCAGCACGTGTCGTTCACCGGTACTCTGTTAAGCCCAACTGACCGCTTGTTAGCCGTCCAGAGTACAGGACTCTAAAAAATAAGGTCGTGGGCGTGGTCGTGTGAGGGTCTTTGCTATTGGTCATCTAATCGTGGACACTCCCATAGTCGTGAAACGTTTGCATGACGTATTTTATTATAAAACTACGTTTTCCATTCGAGTTTTGTGTGGAAATCTGCATGAAATATAAATTATTTTTTAAAGTAAATTGTTTGGTAATTGACCAATCTGAGCAGTTATTTGGATGAAATTTATCAAACTAAAGTCACTGTGATTTTACATATTGCAGTTTGCAGAACAACTTTATCTGGACGTTGGTCAGTGTATTACGCTTGATCAACTTGTTTATCAGAGTTTTGTAATGGGTCAATTTGGTAACTATAGAAAAATTAGCTGAAAAAGTTACTAGAAATGAATCAAATAAAACGCCAAATCGCATTAAATTGTGCGGCCGCACAGGGCCACCACGAGGAGGGCCAACCATTATTTTTCAAAAAACAAAACAAAAAAAAAACAGGCTAACAGCACGCAAAAGGGGCCACCAATTTTTACTTCGCACAGGGCCACCAAATCCCTATTGAAGCACGGCCCTGGTGCCAATGAGTGGCTAAATTGCCGTAGCCAGTTTTCAGATTGTCTTTTATGCAGACACAACCTAAATTTTTAACTAACAAATAAATGAAAATTTTAATGAAATGCCAATTTCAGATTGACGACGTTCCATTGTTTACATTTGTGATTATTGAAAAATTAGCTGAGAAATATCACCGATTTTGCGATGAAAAGCAGAAGACACCCAAGTTTAACATAGTCAAAACCGGAGAAGTGGAAAAACGTACCTGTTCCGAACTTTTGCCCTGTAAGTGGAATTCTGCTAAATAAAAAAAACGAATACGTGAATGATTTTTCTTTAGTTTATTGGTCACTCTAGCATGGGGGCATACATGTAGGTAATGAAAAAGGGTTTGAACATACAACTCATAAAAATGAAGAAACGCAGGAATTTAAAGTAGGCTTCGATCCAGTTCAACCCCAGTTTAATCCTTAGGCCCGTATCCACTGCCACGAAACAAACTTTTTACTCGCAACATTGGTCAGTGTTGACGAAAGAATGACGCAGGGCCAGGGAGAGAAGGGTGCAGGGGGAGCATTGCTCCCGGGCCCGGGGTAGATCAGGGAGCCCGGGAGATTGTCTTCAAAGTATTGCTATTTGAAAAAAAATTAGTAGTCTTACTCATATTTCTATTCTAGCTGAAATAAAAAAAATGTTTCTAAAATCCATAAATAAAGCCAGATTTTATATTATTTATATTAGAATTGTACAAATTTACAACTAAAAAAAATAATTTTGGGCCATATCATACAGTATACAGTATATGTAGATTTTATAAGATTAAACAATAGGTTTATTTTGAAAGCTTTGGAAAATTTTTAAACAAAGAATCAGAAGGGAGGGGGCCCGGAAAAAATTTCCGCACCCTCCTATAAAATTTCTGTTGAGGCCCATTCAACATTCATTCATTCTCTAAAATTCGATCTCTCTCATTTCAAAAATTTTAAAATTGTCCATTTTTTTCGAGTATATCTTTGCAAAATTTTCCACATGTTTTGAGTACAAATTTTTCAACATTTTTTACGTTTCTGAGAACAAATTCAGGTTTTCCAAGTTAAAATGTGCAAAATTGTCCACGTTTTTCAAGTATAAAATTGAGAATTTTTCACGTTCTTTGACTACAACTTTGCAACATTGTGGAACATTGCAAAAGATTTTACGGTTTCCGAGGAGAAATTTTCAAAATTCTTCAGGTTTTCCTGTTCTAATGTACAACATTTTCTACGTTTTTGAGTACAAATTTACAAAATATTTCACGTTTTCCAAGTAAAAAATTTATCTGGAAAACATTTAATCAAATAATGACGAGTGAAACTTGTGCATGTATGCTTGGCCATGTTTTTTTATTAAATTCACATCTACGAACTTAAAATTTGTATAAGCATTTTTTTATATCTACAGTTTCGTAAAATCAGAATACTTTTGATGGAACGCAAATTACAATTTTTGGAATTTGGAACCAAACATTTCTCGTCTACATCTCAGATGGATCTATCGAGTTAAACTTCATTTTTTCCGTGCATCAGTCAACAATCTAATAGTTATTCTTATTTTATTTTATGTAGCGTATATAATGTATATGCCTTTGTTTTACTTTACAATATAGTACAGGTATTTTAGTAACAAGCGTGAAATTCAGGGTGGCAAAGGCGGGAGGATCAAGGATCCCAAAGAACCTTGAACTCTTGGGGCTCTGCCATAGGTTAATACGGCATTAAATCCAAAATTCTTTGGACTTTTTCTAGCATTACTTCATTTTCCCCATAGCAGTCACATGGCCTGTAAGGTGGTGAAATCTGCAGAACCTTCATCACCTCCAACACGCTGTCATCATCTTCGCTGGAGTTTATTGGAATAAGATTTTTCTGAAACCATTTCACAATCTTATCCTTTTTCGTTGACAATTCCAAAGTGGATAAATCCATTTCTGCTCCGTCGCAAGTTAACTTGTCAAATGTTGCCAAACAGCTTTTTGGTTTTTCATCATTATCCAATACTGCCACATTGCATATGTTGTTCCCCGATATAATTTCCACTTTGCTTAGGTCGTTCTCCTCTTTCAAAGGGCTGACGATGATAACGTTGTTTGTTACGGGGTCTATGGTGTGTATAAGTAGCCAACATAATCGCCACCATCAGTCGTCTTGATCGACACATATTTCCCTACACTGTTTTTTATCATGTGGAAGTCGTTCTGTATTTCCGTCATTAGGCGATAGTCCTGTTAAAAGATAATAAATGTTGCATCATAATTAGCCAAACAGCAGTATCCAAATTTAAAAAGCATTAATGCATGCAAAATTTTGAGAAAATAGTCGACTTAATGTTTGTTTAATGCTGGCGCGGATAGCCTTGAATGGACTGTAGCTTAGTCGTTTACTTAATTAATGGAACTGGCTCGCAGGAAGGGAGACTCTTTGGACAAGGCATCTTTATTCTTTAGATATAAAGGAAGCATTTGACAATGTGAATAGGGGTAGACTTTGAGAGCTATTAAGGTCCTATGGGATAACAGGTGGAATTGTAGATGCGATCAAAGTGTTATACGAGGATACTGTTTACATTATGCAATGGGGAAACGTTAGGACAGGTGGTATTGCTGTGAATACTGGGATAAGGCAGGGATGTACATTGTCATCTTTGGTGTTCATTAATGAACTAGGGGTCCGAATTACAGTCAGGTTATGGGTAAAAACTTAGTGCTAATAAATTACCAGGCTTAATGTTTTGCGATCATGTATCATTACTTTATGGAAAGTGGTGAGGAATTGCAAGTCAGGGGAAATGAATGATTTAATGTTGTCCCGATGCAAAATTAATGCTTCTACTTTACCGTATTCAGTTAGCTAGGATTTATTTGCAAATATTCCCAGTATAAATTTACAAAATTTGCAACAGTTTCTAAAGATAAGTTTGCAAAATTCTCTATTTTTTTCAAGGACAAAAAGGATAAAAGATGAGGAGAATTTGTAAAAATTCCCACGATTTTTAAGTTCAAATTCACAACATTTTCTCACGTTTTCCAAATACAATTTTTAATATTTCCCACCATTTTTCTAGTTCAAGTAATTTGCAAAATATCCTACCATTTTTTAGTTTATTTTTACAAAGTTTTCCACGGTTTTCCAAGTTCAAATGTGCAAAAAAATTTCCACATTTTCCGAGTACAAATCTTCCATATTTTCTTAGGTTTTCCGTGGAGAAATCTTCTATATTTTTAAACCTTTTTCAAATGTGAATTTTTGCAAATTTTCAGACTTGTCTTTGGTAAATTTACAAAATTTTTCCATTTGTTGATTTTTTAACATCGTGAATAACATGTGTTTTTTTAAATCTGAAAAAGTCAGTGAATTTAAAAATGAATTTTCTGAAATGTAAAAGATTTCGAACTAAACTTATTCAATTATGATCATGAGGATTTGCTTAGGTATTATTTTAAGGTGTTTTTCAATTTTTTCAAGAACTTTGTCCTTGCTGCACAAATTAATGCGGTTATTTTTTGGTCCAGAAGTTGTTGTAAGCTAAGGGTATTGAGATGGCCATTTTGATAGCAAGGTGTGCTTTTTTTGGAATATAGGGTGATGACTGACCACCTTTGGACGATCCATGACAATGCTATTTTTTGTTCATATTACATGTAGGCCTACATCTATCTTTTAAGGACTGGAATATGACATTGAAATGGATCGTACTTAATTCACGCGGACATTTTTTTCCGCTTTTTAACTTCCCTAGGTGGACATTAGTAAACAATTATGGTCATCTTCTACTGTCCCCCACAGAATTAACATTTACACTGCATACCACCCTTTCCAATTTTATAAATGTGGATTTATGTTTTGCATCTTTCCCTGATCTTTCCCGGATTAAAAAACAAGTCCCTAAACAATGACAATGTAAAAAAATTTCATATTTTGAAAAATCGACAAAGGAAGATATTTTGCAAATTAAATGTACTAATGACAATTTTGAAAATTAACGGAAAAAATTAAACTAAAAAAATTGCAAAAAATATTTGTTTTATAAAAATTATGTACAAATTATTTTCTCGGAAAAACGTGGAAAATCTTCACTTGACAAACTTGCCCAATTTTCCACATTTCCCGAGCACAAATTTGCAAAAATATAAAACTTCGTAAATCAAATTTGCAATATTATTATCAAGCATTATTATTTCAACGGTTTTCGTGTACAGATTTGTAAAATCTTTCAACACTTTGAGAACAGAAATTTGTAATATTCTCAACAAAACGTTCGCAAAATTTGCAACCTGTTTCAGTACAAATTTTCGAAACCTTAAACAAGTATCGAATAAACGTATATGCTACTTTTGTAAAATTTTTAAACGTAAGATTTTCGCGACCAAAATTTGCAAAATTGTTAATAAATTCGTGTAAAAACTCAATATTTTTCGCATAGCAATTTAAAAAAAATTTTCTTGATTTGTCAAAGGCAATTTTTGATAAAATTTTAATGAACTAATAATAAAACCGTCAAACTATTTTCCAAAATTTCAAAACTTTTCGAAAAAAAGAAGCCTTACCAATTTAAATTTTGCTTATATTCCTCAATTTTACAATTGTTCGATAATGTTGCTATTTTTCCATCAATTTTGCCAATACGAGACAATTTTGCAACTGTCCAAAAATCGTCCAACTGCCATAAAATTCGCAATATTGATAATTGTGTCATAAAAGATTTAGACTAAGCCAAGCATTGCATGGCCGGGCAAAGCTAGTTTTAAATATATATTGTTTCCAGAACCAATTAATTAGCAACAGGAGGCTCATTTGTTTATTCTCCAGTGTGGACATAACTACACACTTAAATCTGTTTTAGTTTTGAAAAATATACAGTTAAACCTGTTAAGAGTGACCACCAAAAATAATGCAATGTTGGTCACTGTACACAGTTGTTTACTATATAAAGAATGTCTGAATTAAATAACAAATAATGAACATGTACACTGCACTTATACATGTAGACTGTAATCTGTAATACACATAGTAAAAAACCACAAAACCAAAAAAAGTACAGACTCATCATGTCCAAGGCTTAAAGCAAGATGTACGTGACTCATCCGTTATCTGGTCACTTATAAAGGTACATTGGCAATGTCAAAATTGCAAAACAAGACCACACAGACTGGTCACTGTACACAATAGACAGGTGGTCACTGGTCACTATACGGAGAATTTTTATAAACGAAATGTACACTAGAATATAAAATACACTAAATAGTGGTCACCATTCAAAAGTAGTAACTTTTCCAGGTTTTACTGTATTTTAGAATAGTCTCTTACTTTTGCTTGAAAAACGAGATCGTAATTGGAAACGATGAATCAAACAAATAACACGTTGCTTATAAATAAATTAATTGTTTTCTTTTTTTTAAATTTTATCCCTATCGTAAAATATAAACACTTTCTTTCATTTACCATTATTAATTCTCAAATTTAAAGCATTATTTTCTGTCGTCTGCTTTAGAGTTCACCGAATACGTTACAGTGACGTCATAGCCACTTGCTTCTTTAAAAGTTATTTGTTTTTATTATGCTACGTTTTTTTTTCTAAATCATACCAACTTAAATAAAATCTTAATATTTGAAAGTTATTAGTTTAACAAATTCAATTGTACACGTGTTTCGGATAATTACAAGTATATTGTACATGCTGGTCAGTTCCACGTGGTTGGCTTTATTGACCCCCTCCTATTCAGCAACATTATAATAAATTCACATATTTTTAATTTCACTTATTTTTGAAAAATTAAGTAAACTTTGGCGAATAACTCGTTCTTCGATGACTCGGCTTGAAGTGACCAGTGGTCAATGCTGCTGCTGGCGTATGTACTGGATAAAGTAAATAAAAATGTTTCGTTAGGTTTAAATTTTTACGTGGTTGAATCTATGAGTTACTAAAAATAACCATTAGTCAATTGAACTGGTTTAACTGGTCACCATGTTCCCGGATATAGCCTGATCCATGTTTGACCAATATTACCCCTATTTATCCAAAGGTGGAATTTTTGAAATTAAATTCGCACAGACTTAATTGCGCACTTTTTATCAGATTTCAGAGTACAAATTATAACTATTTCGTAAATAAAAACACCAAATTTCAAATATTTATCTTTTTTTTTTCTAAGAAGATTTGTTAGGGGGAAGTAAGTTTCCGACGTCAGTAACTATTTTATTTAAGGTTTCGCCTATTTTTTTATTTATAAAATCAAAGTAAAAACTCTAAATTTTTACGAAATACGTTTTTTTCGGACTTCTGAAGATATGAACTACTGATTAAACTAACACATTTTGTTGTTTATAGATTCGTCTTAACGAGGTGTGATACATTAGCAAACTTATAATACTTATATTCGAAATAATTTACTTACCTTTTTGATGCACTTGTCTCTCACCAGTACTAAGATCTGTTAAGCCCAACTGACCATTGTCCAAAATGACCGCTTGTTCGCCGTCCGGAGTACAGGGCCCTAAAAAATTAGCACTTGCGCTGGGTCGTGTGAGGGTCGCTGCTATTGGTCATCTAGTCGTGGGACGTTTGCATAACCCTTTCATGCCTGGAAATTTTTTTCTTATCCAAACTTTTTGAAACTTTGGAAAATGATACAATATATTATTACTATCTTCTGTGAATTTTTTCAGATTTTTTTAATCAAAATTAAAAGAGTTACGTAATGTCACTTTGAAATTTCAACATCCGGAAACAATGGCATAATTTGTGCCAACTAATTTTTTTAAGACGTTTTTCTAATCTACAGGATGTGATTTATTAGATTGATGCAAAAAAAATTACTTAAAAGTATTAGAAATTCATTAAAAATAACTTTGTTTTTAAGCCAAAACCGCAAATTTCTTGAAAATGTAGCTCCATGTTTTCAAAATGCTATAATTTCCTGAAAAATGCCAGTAGGATTTTCTGAGGGGCAATAAAATTTTGAATAGCTGGTACTTTAAAGTACCGGTGGGCATGAAAGGGATGCAGTGTATATTATTTCACTGCGTGGCATTTTGCACTTACAAGTGTATATCGGTATTTTTGAAAACGAGTATATAAAAATTGTTTATTTCGATGATTTATTTTTTCCTACAAATTTAACCATGAATGCAAAAAAAGAAATTCATCGAAATTGATAGTGCTTTCACTTTGTAGCGATTTTTTTAATGAAGTGTGTCTTTAAATTATGCCAATATCATGTATTTTAGAGCAGACTGAACATGGTTTAGTTGCTTTATTGCAATTATGTAATATTTAATACATGTACATGTTCTTTGAATTATTTATATCCTCTAATGTATCGTATCGAGTATTATTTTCGAGACTATTCAGCTGCTTGTCACGCTTTTAATGTGCCCATTTTTTTGTATAAAATATTCTTTTACTCGACCGCGGCCTGCCCTGTTATCGTCAACACATTATTTCCAAGTTTATCGATTAATTTAATAATATATTTCGTTGCACGCAAACATCATAGGATATGTTTACAACATTGACGAAAACAGTTTTGGACATGTTAAGGGTGCAATTTTGGATGCAAATATTTGAATTCTGCAAAGCGAGAAAATGCATCACAATTAGAAACACTAAATTATTAACAATAATAATGCAATTATCAATGTGCGTCATCAATGATTAATAATTAAGCGCGCTAATGCATGCATTAATTTTTTTCCCAACAGAGAATGCTACCGGTGAAGAGATGGGCGCTTGTGGATGGATCTTAACGATAATTGCTTGGATGTTAGTAATAATAACGTTTCCATTCTCGCTTTGCATTTGTATGAAGGTCAGTTGAAATTTGATTAATTTTTCATGAAATTCCGTCCCTTGACATCCACGCGTGTTCCGACCTTGCCGAAGTTGCCGATGTTGTAGTTTATTGCATCCTGTCTACCTGTTCGGCAATCATTCCTGATAAAAAAATACCCAGTTTTATAATCGATATCCATTCTTTAATGTTGGTCTTCCATGCAGGTCGTGCAGGAATACGAGCGAGCGGTTATATTTCGTCTCGGGAGATTGCTGTCCGGAGGAGCTAAAGGCCCTGGTAAAATTAGCGCCAATCGATGTGCTCGATGATGGCAAAATATTAATTTACGAATTGCATGGGTTGTTATTATGCTATGTTAGCTGCTCCAAGTACCATTTCATCGGAAATTAAAAAAAAAAAACTTTATAGTTTATTTCAAGCGCCTCAATTACATTTGTTTGGAGACTAGAACGGGAATTTTTAAATATGATCGTTCCAACTTAATTATTTATTTATTTTGTTAAATAGCATTTAATGTCATCGGCTATTAATTAATTAATTAATTAATTAATAGCCGATTTTCACCGATTTCGAACTAGGATTCTGCTTAGAAGTTTGGCATACTATTCGTCTATGTATATTTTTTTTACAAATCAGTTATCTGACAAAATTTTCCTTGTGGTATGGAGATATTAGTAGAGTTTCAAATTTTGTTTTTGTTGATATTTTTGTAGATTCTTTTTGCTTGCACTACAGTGAAATCCGCTTAATTCGATCACGATAGTTTCAGCGATTTTGTCTGAAATAGGCGATGAAAATATCAAAAAACATCCTAAAAATTGACCGTATCAAAATAATGTAAAAGGGACTGTTAATTGGAGACCTAGCTGTAGAGCCCGCCGCGCGCCCGGCCCCGGCCCCCGGGTGCCAGATTATCCAAAAGGCCAAGTAGGCACCGGCCTATGGGCCCCGCGCCTTTTAGGGGCCCCGTAACACGGGATTAAAATAATATTGAATTTGATTTTGAAAGAGAATTACAATAATA
>JAQGBX010006094.1:0-12894 GCA_034698745.1 Megaphyllum sjaelandicum
ATCTGATTTCTCTAATTTGTACACTTAAAATTCATTAATACTTTTTTTAAATATTTGTTTTTACAAGGTGATAAAAATTATAATAAACATTAAGTAGGGAAAATGGAAATACCTGTCCGTAAAATGGTACGTCAGGGAAAATAACGGAAATTAGAAGTCTAATTTTCGTAGAAACCCTGAACTTGAAAATGAGGTGTTATTTTTTAATTTTTATGGTCATGGAAAAATTGAAAAATATCCTGGAAAAACCTGGAAAGTCAGGGAATTTCACTCTCAAAAAAATGTGGGAAACCTGAGTTAATTCCATATAATTAAGTTACGAATTACCCGGGATAATTTTGACTGAAAGACAAGACTACGACGATTCGAGAAAAATCTCGTTTTTCTTGTGAAAATTGCACTTTTTATCCCTAAAAACTTTCCAGAAAATGACACCTTTTTTGATAAAAATAAAGACTATTTTTACAGAAAAAAAAACACGTTTTTTTTAGTAAAAATGCGATTTTACCAAATGACTGCACTTTTTATTTCTTTTTTAAAAGAACGATTTTTCCAGAAAAAGAATTTCTTCAACAAAGAATGACATCTTTTACAAAATCATAATTGTATAGGGTAAAACTACACTATGTTGTAAAAACAACATTTTATCCAAACAATTTTTTGTTGTTAAAGCCTACATTTATTTTTAAAATACTTCTCACAGTTTTGTACTTTTTGCAAATTTTTGCCACACGATTTCCTTAATGAAACTTTTTTATACAAAAAGTAAAACTATTTTTCAAACAAAAACCCACACGTTTTTAGTAAAATGGCAATTTTTCCACATGACTGCACTTTTAACATTACTTGTTTAAAAAAGGACTTATTTTTTCCAGGAAACTACTTTTTTCGATAAAAAACGCATATTCGTTTTATATCTGTTTATTTGAGGGAACTATAGTTGGCCGTGTAAAAAATATATCTCATTTCTGAAACTGTTTTTTAGGCTGTTCGAGTATTGGAAAAATTAAAGAAAGTACGCATGACTCAAGATTATTTAAAGGTAAGTCTACTAAATTAACACATGTCACCCTGTTTGCACGTTCGTCGTTTTGAATCGCTGTTCGGTAGGACTCATTAAAGGAAATAAGTTGGTGATTTGGTGAGTGGCGTACGTGGAGCTCCTGAAGAATGCTAGCGCTATCTGTGATGAATTCTGAACAACATATAGTACATAACGACATATGTTTTGCTAATCTTGACTCTTTCTTGAGTCATTCGTGAACAATGCGTGACCATTGATTCATTCTGTCAAAAAACGATTTGACGCATTTTCCATAAATTTGCATGTGCATGGTGAACTTTAATATACCAGATGATTTATGAACAAAATACCGCCATAAAATTATAGGAGTCATACACCATTTTCGTTATTTTTGATAAAACTTAGATTTTTTAAAACTACTTAATACTTTCATATTAGTTTAAATTATATAAATAAATTTATAAATACTTTGTCTACAAGTTTATTAAAAAGATAGAAAAACCCATCTCAATACTAAGAAAAATATAATTATATATTACAGATAGTAAGCTTTTAAATAATCGTTTAATGAATTTAAATAAATGAAGTTATTAAGACATACCCAATTTGGCATTGTTAAACATGCTGTGTTTGCTTAGATAAGTTACATCAAGAATTTTGCATCTCGAGCTGCGTTAAGATTGCCAATCATTGCTAGGCTCTCTTTAAATGTATATAGATATTTTAGTAATTTTACATGTATATGAATCCATTGAATATTGAAATTTGAAATTCAGTATATATACATGTTCTGGATATTCCTTAAGCTTTAATGGAGAATACCTTTATTGGACTGTGTGACTGCATGAGTCAATGATTCATTGACATAAAATGTGCGTTTAGAAGTTTTACAATGGTAACATGAGATAGATTTTAGACTGAAAATACAATAATGTTTTTCTTTAAATTGAATTACAGTATGCATTTTATCTTGACTAGCTTGTGACAGAAATATCGAGATAAAGTACATGTACATGTATATAAATTATTTCGGTTAATAATTGGGCCTAACCTGGATTAACGGGAATCTACATGTTAGATTTCAAGAAAATATTACGACACTATGACGGAAAAAATTAACGTACATGTAGATGTGTTTCAATTGCGATTCTGGGTTGATTAAAATTTTCTAGTCAATCAATGAGATGTTTCCTCATTTTCTTGATTATCGGCTCCTGATTGAACGACAACCAAACTTCTAGTTCTGAAAATAAATAATCATCGATTTTATTCCACAAATCAATGATTTTGTGACTGACATAATTATGGTTACAATCAAGGACATTAAATAGGCCAATTAGCACAGCATATAATGCTCTTGAAATATTAAATGTGTAAAAGCAATTAAAAAACGGATGAAGCAAACACATTAAATTTATGCGACAACTGACCTTTTCTGACCAGCTGTTGGCTCTAAGTATTTCATCTCCACAACGGTGCGCTTCACCAGCCAATTGGTATTCATAAAAACGTATTCGCAAAGTAATGTTGCCTAGGATTACACATCATTTCACATACGGTACTAGTCACAGACACAAACTCCGAAAAGCGTTGTTTTTCAAAACCTACAATTGAGAAGAGTCCAAATGCGGCTCCCAACTTGAACAAAAGTTGAATTGCGTCGAACTTTCCACCTCTGACCTCCACACTAAAAATAAAACGAATGAAGGAAACCCGAATGGCCGTTCGTTCGGTAGGAGGATCACCGCTTTCGTGGTCGCTATAGGAACAATAATACACTTGTTTGACAGAGTTACATTTGTAACAACTTTTACTTGTCTGCAAACGTCCTTAACAATGTTGTTTATTTAAGAAAACCCTATTGCAATGTTGCTTCATTTAAAATACAGGCGCGGTGCCATATGTAAGTTCTTGACTGATAAATATCATATAAAGTAGTCGATCTTTCAACAATGCAGTTCATCTACGGCACCTTCGTATTACAATTTCTGTACCTTAAAAACAAGAATCGCTGACCTACACCCGACCTTGGTTGATCCACTCTTGTAAATAAGTATTCATTGTGGCAACTTTTGTCTTTGTCTAAAGTATCAAAGTCACATTCCCAATGGATGACGCCCGATACTATACCCCCCTGTAAGAAATGCAAACAATTTATAAACTATAGTGATACGTTCGATCTTCATTACACTGATCATCGTTGATCGGTGTATTTTAAAATTCATTTCAAAATTTATTGAAATGCATTCCAATAAACGCATTAATGTTCAAGCAATTGACCCTTATCGTAGTAAGAATATTTTCATAAATGCATATCAGAATGGATTCCAAATCCATTTTCTGAACGAAAGATATTTTGATTAATTTTGAAATGTACAATTCTTTTGAACGTGGAATGAAAATGTTTGGATCCCATTTCTCCAGGTGCTGTACTTTTCCATTCTTTTAACGAACGAGAAGAAAAAAACATGCAAAATACTGTTTGCATGAGGTCCTTTGCAGAAACGTTGTCGATTTTTCCAGCAACTTCTTCGAGAACATCCTCAACACTAAAAATCGGACACCTATTTGTGATCAAGTCATAATTAGGATCCCTCCAACAAGGAATTCCCGATGTGTTGTAATTTGATCTGGAAATTTCCAAAAGTTAATTTCTGGTAATATTAGCTAACGTCTTTCATTTTCAATATAAAATGGCACCTCGATTCTTTGAAAGCTAAGAACTCGACAGGATTCTTTAATACAATTTTCACGTCCCTTATGGAAGTCCACATCCTCATTCTGGAAATAACAATCGCTTAGATGTGTGGCAGATTTAAGCACTTATCGCACTTCTTTACTGTTGATTTTTAGTTAACCTGATAAATTGGTACTTTAAGTCCATTGTTCCATTGCCTTCAAGGTTAGTTGCATTGTGATTATGGTAGTAGTCACTTTCCGCATGTTGAGCTACGTCCAAAATAGCAATTAGGCCGTTTGCGGGCTGTCTGAGATTGTTAAAATTTCGATTTTAAATACTTTATAGTGGAGTTTTTTAAGGCTTGACATCAATCTATAACTTACTCTTCATGGTGCTCTGCCTCCAAAGGTGGTTCAGTAACGTTCTCTGGGTCGCCTCCAGAATTGGCTGGTTCGTCAAGTTTGTCAACGGAAAATTTGTCTTTATTAATATTGCCTGGTGGACCATTCTCCTCGTGTTTGTCTTCAGAAGCATTTTCTGGCACGTCAACGATAGGCGTGAGACTACTAATCACTGGACACCAGGCAAAAACCTCACAGACTGTATCATTGGTGATTATGGCTGGAACGCACCTGCCTGTCATCTTCCCTGTTTTCGAAATGGAATTTCTATCAATTATTAACCTATCGCTTCAAGTGTCTGATACATAGTTATATCAAAGTTGGATGTGAACCATGCATCTTGTGCGGAGTATCAGTTTTAGTCTTCAACTAATATTCCATGGTGTATAATTCTTACTAAGTTTTACTGCATGCATTAAAATTCCCATTTCTTCTTTCTCAACTTACTCAAGTCGTACTTAGTATTGCTGCGTATTTATAAAAGCGGATCGACTCTTGTGTTAATGATATATTATGATTTTTCATAAAACTACCTCTCACCGTTTCCCATTGGCAGTTTCTTGTTTTTGACGCAATTTTTACGAGTATTTCGGGGATCACATTTGGCATTGGGAACCATTCGGTCCTGCAGCGTGAAAACCTGGTGTCAAGTTCAAGTTTTGGCACGCACAGTGTACAGCCTTTTAAACATTTTATTACCTCGGGACATCTGGTTTTCCTCTGTGTCATTATGGCAAAGTCAACTGGAATCGAGATATCCCAACCACCCTGAAAACGTAGAAATTTCAGAAAATATTGGTTATAAAATTCGCTTGGATCTGTAGAACTGATGAGCTCACATGGAAATAGGCCATGGCGTCATCGGGATTGTTGGATTCGATCTCCAAGTGGCAATGCTGTAAGAATGTTTCATCAAAGACCAGTTCTCTAAGCCTCTCAGAAGGTTCACCCTGTATCCTGGTTAGGACGACACTGGCAGCCGAATTACTTATTAGTTGGTAACCCTTGAGGTACACTATGGAATAACTAGGAATATCCCGTAATTATAATATATACATGTATATTCAGTATATATAATAAAAACGATTGCTTGAACTGCTATATTCCGCCAAATCAATTCAAAATTACAGTACTACTAAATGTATTTTAACATAATTGTGAAAATATCATAATAGGCATTATAAAAGAAAAAGTGCTTATAATAGCCTTATATTGTGCATTTTAAAATCGGTTTAAAGTCACCCTGTTGTTATGATTTTACTTTTCATTGTCGTACTTTAAAACTTGTGAGTCTCTCTTTCTCGTCGATTATTTTCAGTGGGATTCAGTTTTTAGTATTTTTTAATTTTCAAATGCATTTGGTAAACGTTTTGTTGTGGTTTATTCTGAGAATGGAATTACCGATACAGTAAAAACTCTATTATATGAAAACTCTGTTATATGAACGAGGCTCCTGCCAACCACACCGTGTGTTTATTGGCTGGCGCAGGCCTTAACCTTGGGAAAATTAATTAAATATTTGTTTGAGGCCTGCTTGTAGCAGTAGTCAGCTATTTCATTAAAAAAATAAGGGATTTGGCTTTGGCAAAAAAAAAAATTAAGATGGTGAAACGGAAGAAGATTCATGATTTTTTCAAACCTGCTCAACGAAAGTGACATACATGAACATGTAATGTGATAAAATACTAAGAAAACTTAACTGACTTGTTTCTATTTCTATTTCTATTGTTTTGAATGTCAAACTCGATTCTCTAAAATTTTCGATTTTATGAAACACCCTGCTCATGGCATCAATTACTGTAGGTCATAAAATCGAGTTTTTACTCTAGTTCGGCAGTTCTGTATACGGTACATTGTAAATTGGGCTATTCTTAAAATTAATCGGGTTATTTTGAAAGAAAAATTCAAACGTTCTAAAAGTTAATATATTTTAAAATATTAATTGAAGAATTCTTAAATAATATTTGGAATATTTAGAAAAATAATGGCATTATTCCTAAAATAAAAGAGCAGATACAATGTTTTCACTGTGTAGGCCTACTTGTGAAAGATTGACCAATTCTTAAAAAGCAGTAAATTTAATTGGAAAAATCATGGTTATGCAAAGACGCAAAACTTGTGTGGAACATATAGGAATATGCCCTGCAAATGTAGATTCTAAGAAGCATAAGATATTAGTTAATAAAGCCTGCTATATTTGGGAAACAGACCGAAAAGGGGGGATCAGTTGAACGATTTCGGAAATGTGTGTGTTTAGGGGAAAAACAAAATTGATTGTCAGCAACGCAATCATGCACCTTGATAGCAAAGTACTCACAGAAAAAAGAAGGCCAAAATCGCTGTTTGCATGACCCTATAGATGATTCCTACTCGCTTTGCTTTGGTCCTGAGCATAACAGGCGTCTCATAGTCAAAGAAATCCGCCATAAGATTCCTCAGACAGACCGCAGTTCGTTTTCTGTAACTCGCCATGACGGAGTTTGCTTTTGGTGCTCGATTCGATTGAAAAGAATCATTCAATGCATGATAACATCACTCACACAAGTATATGTAATTGCATCATCTCCAATTAGGCAAGGCATTATCCACTCAACTAATTACCATTAGGACTGGCCTTATCAGTAATTAGGGTTGGTTATACATTATGCACCTGACTTTATTAATCATCAACCGATGGAGGATCTTCATCCCTTGGGTCATAGCAATAATGTAATTCTGTACAGTAGCTCCCCCAAGTCCTATTTTTCGGTTTAGTTTTTTAACTAATACTGATTATATTGTTATTACGATATCATAACTAAAACATTTTTTTTTCCATAACGATAATTTCTGGCTCCTTTATCACTTTGAAGAATCACAAAGATAACACTATATACATTTAATAACAATTTGCATTAAATTTGCATTAGAAGTTCCGCGAATTTCCTGTTTTTAACCAATAATATCCCTGATTTCGGGAAAATTCGTCAACTTTTACTCAAACCCATTGTGAACTAATTCTGAATTTCCAATTTTAATCGACTTTTGCGATTGAAGACCAGTATACTGTATAAAGTGTCAGCTCTATTTATAAATTTTTGCGAGGGATTCCTTATAACGTTATTCCTTATAAAACCGAAAAAGGCACTAACGCACAGTTCAACTGTACTAATCTTGAAATAATATAGTTTCTCGATCCTATGCTATTTGATAAATGTCTCGTTTCTTCCTATTGGATGATCAAATTAGTTGAAAGGACCGAAAATTTTAAGTAGCCACTAATGGTGTAAACAAATCAATACACTGTATACTTAAAATTCAAAACGCGTCCATCTTTTTTTCCTGTTTATTTGTATACTGGCGGTAATACCCGGCCTTGCCCGGATAAAAATTGTTTTATGATTTTCTAACCCCTTAAATGCGATCAGGAGTTATATTTAGCTGTCCTTTGGCTCCGCAAGATGGCGCCATATGACCTGGATACATCCCGGATGAGGGACGGAAAACCTGTTTGACAGTTTTATAATCCGGGGCAAATTAGAAAAGATTTATGGCCTTGTTATTCCCCACGGAGCTCCTGGGGGGTGTGTCACGAACGGCCAATCGTACGGACTTGCCAAGCTCAAGCAAGCAAGCAAGCAAGCAAACGCCAACAGTATTGGCTAGCCTCAAAAACAAAATGGCGTCGTTTTCTATTTTATATATTTAGATTTGTCTGGGGGCCATTCAAAAACGACTTTCCTCTAGCGCGTATAGGGAAGACGGGCATTGCAAAGTAGCCCATTTCGACTAGCCCCTCCTGTGTATTCGTCATTGGGGCCATTCATAAAGGCCGGCCTGCAGCGTGTAGGGGACGTACCATACTGTGGACGTACTGGCGCGCCACAACTGTTAAACCATTCACCCAATTTGATTTGTCCGAAAATTTCCAGGACGACTTATCCAAACATCTGAATTAATCTAAGGGGGTTACCGCTTCCAAAAACATTCTGCCCCATGGTAACACATTTTATCCAATTTTCTCTACCGAAATGGGTGAGGACGAGGATCATCCATAAAGGTCGTCCATAAAGGCCGGCCAGAACACCGCCCCTAATAATATACCCATAATGTATCGCTTAGAGATAGAATTGTGCGTTGTTTGCTACTTCATCGGGTTGATAGATATTCATCGAATTTGATGTAATTGCTTTTTAATTTTTTTATTAGCTTTCAGTTGTTTTTAATTGAGTAATCCTAAACACTCCATTCAATGTCCAAATTCAAATGTCCATTCAATATTTTGAACTGGTGCCCTTTTTAAGTATTTCTCAAACATTACGCCTAGCTATAGCATGCATGATTCATAAAAAAAATTTGACGCGCCACCAAGTGGCCAAAATATTAACTGAAGTGGTGAGGAAGTTTTAAGCAAACGACACATTGCCACCAGTTGAAAGCTTAAATGGAGCGTGTTCTCTACTGCTCTTAATCATTGCAAAACCCCATAAGTTTATGCCGCGAAATTTATTCTAATATGAATTAAACATACAACTTTAAACAAAAAATATAAATAGGGGGAGGGGGGAATTTTTAACATGTCTTTCATTTGTTTTGCTGAGGTCGAACTTCAAACTATTGAAATAATCCTTTAAAGAGTCTATCAAAAATATTAGAGTACAATTTATCAATATGGCATCGAGAAAATCAGAAAGGGTTCCCCCTGAAAATTCATATTTAATTTTCAAGACTTTTCTGGGTTTTTAAACAAATTTCCCTGAACAACGACACAATTAATTGTCCCTGAACAACGACACAATTAATTGTCATATGCTAATGTCAAACACGATTTTGCAAAACCTACAAGGGACAAAATTGCAGGGTTCCCCCAGACCTGGAAAACCTGGAAAAGTCAGGGAACCTTAAAATGTCTGGTTGGGTCTTCGTTAATTAATTAAGTTAGAAAAGAATGTCTTATTTTGAAAAAAGTCAGGGAAATTCAACGCAGTCATGGCGAACCAAAATTAAAACTTCAACATGGTTAGCTCAGGGACCATTTTCTGAGTACAAATTTGCAAAATTTTTCACATTTTCCGAGTACGAATTTGCAAAATTTTCCACATTTTCCGAGTACGAATTTGCAAAATTTTCCACATTTTCCGAGGACAAATTTGCAAAATATTCCACATTTTCAGAGGACAAATTACAAATTTGCAAAATTTTCCCCTTTTTTCGAGTACAAATTTGCAAAATTTTCCACGTTTGCTGAGGATAAATTTTCTAATTTTCCACGTTTTCCGAGCACAAATTTTCCACATTTACAAACATTTTCCGAATACAAAATTGTCACAGTTTTAAAAATAAAAATTATTCCCATTTTATATGGAAAATTGTTATCAAATTGGTCGTTAGTTTATTTTGAAAAATATTTGTCAGTGTCAATTTTGAAAAACTTGTTAATTTTCTACATTGTCATTGGCCAGGGAATTTTTTTTTAAAACCTGTAAAGAAAACCTGGAGAGAAAAGCCAGGAAAATTTAAATTAAATTTCTGGCAGGCCTGAATTAGTGAGAATTTTTTTAAATATTCCAATGTTTTATGATTTTGTTGACATTTTTGCCAATTTCACCTCGAAAACAGTCGAAATTTTTGAAAATTTCTCCTCGCAATCTTGAAGATTTGTCCTCTGAAATTGTTGAAAATTTTCCAACTTTGTGCTGGCAATATTTTTCAAAGTTTGCAAGGGTTGCAAGGGCCCTGATAAAGTCATTCTTCCCTGAATTTTCCGAATTTTGTTTGCTTTATTTAAGTTATTTTGTAAATGCTAACGTTTCCAGTGCTAAAATAACAGCAACAGGTACACTGTAGTTCTAACCCGCGTTTTCCAAGTTCAGTTCTGCAATGACCTTTGCAGTTGGTCAAGCCAATCACAGAGCTCCATTTTCAAATGAGGTCAGCAGATGTGCTATACATTGCAGTCTGGCAGTCTGCTGAATAAGTCGTAAAACGTTTAAAGCTGCCTTTTTGAGGGGCCGTTCATAAAGGTTTAAATTGCAGTTTTGCTAACATTATTTCGTCTGTTTCAATACGGCTATTTAGATAACGATTCTTTTATTTTTTGTAACACATGTTTCCGAAGGTCGATTGACGTTATAGTTCCAAACACTTGTTTTTTGTTTAATATGAGACGCTTCTAAACTTATAATCACGAATTGACCGTGATTGAGGCGTGACACTAGTAATTTCAATTGGCAACTTAACAACAAAATGAATTAATCACTTTTTGGGTTATCATTAATTTGACATTGACAACAATGCTGTCCCAAGGTCGCTTGTCCACCGACCAATTTTCGGCCCAATTATGTTAATGGAACGATAATGCGAGACTACGATTTCAAGCTAAATATACATGTACATTTATTATAATACAGATGATTTGCCATATGTATAGTATACTGTATACTTTGGCGTGTTTTCTATACATGCATAAAGCGCCGACATTGGGGTGCGCAAATAGAGCACTAGGATAGGCAACACTACAGTACATTAATAAGCAATATATAGTTTTATTGCTTCAATGTGCTATTTTATGTGCTTCAGCTAAAGTGGGTAGCCTTCATTCATAAAGTCAAGGGCAGCCCATAACAGTTTACGCAATACACATACTACTGTATACATTACATGTACATGTATAGACTGGTACGACTGCTTTGCAATATATTCAGAAAAACGATATAAAGATATCAATCAAAAATAACTACTCTGCTGGGTTGTACATGTAAGTGGGCAGGAAAATAGCGGCGTGAATTGTTTTTCCACTTTGAAAAAAGGAAACCAGATTAATATTCTACCATTTTTGTTAACCATGTAGTACTTTGGAAATCTGAGGCTTAATGAACATTATGCTATGAAGTAAACAAGTATTCTATTTTTCAAAAAGATAAATAATTACAATTTTACACATTCAAAATTGATAGATTCATGTATACTGTACAGTGTACATGTACTCAGGACAGGGCCGTCTTATCCATTAGACTGAGAAGGCTGAAGCCCCAGGGCCCAACAGTGCAGGGGCCCATGAGGATCCATTCTCTGAAATTCCCTTGCATTTTCAATTGCAAGAATACCCGCTTACTAAGCTGAAGCAGTGTCAGCCTGTTAGGCTAAAACAGGTACATATGCAGGGTTCCTCCAGACCTGGAAAAATCAGGGAACTTGAAAATGACCTGGAAAAGTCAATAAAGAATGGTTTCTTCTGAAAAAGTCAGGGAAATTTAATGCAGTCATGGCGATCCAAAATAAATGCTTCTTCGTGGTTAGCTCAGGGCCCATTTTCTGAGTAGAAATTTTCCAAATTTTCCACATTTTCATAATATGCATAACATTTTCAGATTTGCATAACTTTCCACGTTTTCCATGTACAAATTTACCCAATTTTCTACGTTTTCTGAGTATTAATTTGCAAAATTTTCCATGTTTTCCTCATACAAATTTTCAAAATTGTCCACGTTTTTCGTGCACTTAATTTCACAATTCTCTAGGTTTTCAGAGTAGGCCTACAAATTTTCCACGTTTAACATGGACAAAATTACAAAATTTTCGACAATTTCAAAATTTCTATGTTAATTTTAAAATTTGTCGTTAGTAAATTAAAAAAAAAATATTTACTTGTGTCAAATTTGCAGAATGTCAATTTTTAACGTTGTCATTGGTCAGTGAATTTTTTTTAATACCTGGAAAAGCCAGGGAAGTTCAACATAAAATTTCTGGGAGAACCCTGCAATGTGAACGGACGAGGGAGGGTATTATGACTAACTTGGAAGTCCACTTGATAAAATTTTTTTCAATAAAATCAACTCCTAAAGTAAAAGGGAAATCATGCGCAATTTCGCATAGAAGGTGTGATGAATAGCAAAATTCGGTAAACGGGGTACCTCCAGTCCTGGAATTTCTGAAAAACCTAGACAAGTCAATGAACTTAAAAGCTTAGGGTTTATTTGCAAACTTTGAAGTTTTTCCAGTACAAATTTGCTAAATTTTCATTTTTCCCGATCATTTAGTCGCTATAGGTCATCCTTACAAATTTTCCCACATTTCCCCAAGTACGAATCTTCAACATATTCGCCGGTTTTCGAGTACAGATTTGTAAGAATTTCCGCAGTTTCCGAGGAGAAATGTGCAAAATTTTCAACGGATTCTGCATGCGGTCAAATTGGCAAAGTTATCAACCTTTTCAGAGTAAACGATTTACGTTTTCCAAGTACAAATTTGCTAAACCTTCAAAATTTTCTAAATACAATTTTTTAGTTTCGAAAGTCCGAAAGGGGGGAGGAGGGGGGACTTAATTGACCGGACACAATGTGGCCAGGGGGTAGGGGAAGTCCAATTTTGGGAAAATTTCATAGACGTCCTTTTTGAATAGCCCCTTACTGAGGGGGATGGTGTTCGAGGGGCCCAAAAAAGCTTGAAGCCTTGGGACCCTACCATGGGTTAAGACGGCCCTGACTCAGGCTATACAGTATGTACTGTAGATATACATGTACTGTATACACGTATACAGTGTGTATATACAGTGTACATGTATGGTATAATATGAAATTACTATGATACGTATTAAAAAATATTATCAAAAGAATTACCAATTAAGACGTAATTCGTAATGTATACGAGTCGGGAGTAATCATATTTCCATAAATTTCACAATATTTTGTTTTTCAGTTCATTTCAGATTTCATTTGCTTAAGTGTGTTTGATACTGATGATTTATTCGAGGTGGCAGAAGAAATCAGTCCAAACTAGCAGGTACGTGAGAAATAAACAGACTGTTTATT
>JAQGBX010006095.1:0-12893 GCA_034698745.1 Megaphyllum sjaelandicum
TGACGTCTTCTTCTTGTTTCCCATGGGGATCCGCCTCTAAATAGCAATGGCGCTATTGCAGGGTGACTTTTCCAACAGAAAATGCAAAACATTTCCTTAATAATCGTTTTAATTCATTTTTAGGAAATTTAGTATTGTTTTTAATTTTAAATTTTGTGCATAGTCGTTGTCGTCTAAAATATCTAAAAAATGTTAGGAATTGTAAACTTACTTCGTAGTAGACAGAGAATGTGTGGCTCCGTGGTATGATTCTTATTTTCCAGGCGTGCTGCCAGGGTTCAATTCCTGTTAGATGCTATGTTTTTTTTCATTTTTGTAGTGTTTTTATTTGCATATTTATAATCGTTTTAGGATAATCTACAGTGTTTAAACGACAGTTAGACGTAAGCCTGTGTAGCATACAACCTAAGTCTACCACCTTTGGTCGTATACAAGACAAACTTAATCTTTTATGGTATTTCATATACTCAGTCACGAAAAAGTATATACAACTTTTTTTTTTTCAAAAACGAGTCTTTTAATAAAGAAAATCAATTTTAAGAGTATAAAAATGTAAGTGAGAATTAATTAAAAAAACATATAGTTAAATTCTAGTGAAGTAATAATCATCTAGTAATCATCAAGCAAAATAAACTTAATTAAAAATGTCGAAACGTGTTTTACTGATACCCGGGCATTAAAGTCTATAACTTCTGGTAACCGACTATATTCGGACCTGCGTCAGTCGTTTAAATTAAAAATGTATATTTTCTTAAAATCATTGAAATTATTTGCTAGTTATGCAATAATTACAAAGTTTTCTACAGAATTTTTCTTAAAATCCTAGAATTTGATAACTAATTTTTTTAGCTTGAAATCTTTATTGAAATACAATTTAGCAAAATGTTTCCAAAAAAATTTACAAAAATGGATTTTGGAAAAATACCGTTAAAACCAGGTGCCAAATAGTCCGAATATTCGCACTTTTACGTACATATACGCTCTTTCTTAAAACAATGTTGAGCAAAAACTTTCAATCTTGTATCAAGTTGAACGACCTGCAATTTTTTAAATTTAATGATTGGTTTATTTTTTAAATTTCCTTTGAAGTGATAATTCGATAAAACTGAATTGTTTTTAAATTTTAATACATGACAACCATACTGCGCAAATGTAAATTTCTCATAGAAAAAACTGTTTTAAAAATTTATTATTTAAAATTCAAGTACACAATCTCCTTGGAAGAATTTGCTATGAGTTTTTTTTTT
The DNA here is from genome assembly GCA_034698745.1 of Megaphyllum sjaelandicum. Taxonomy (NCBI): domain Eukaryota; kingdom Metazoa; phylum Arthropoda; class Diplopoda; order Julida; family Julidae; genus Megaphyllum; species Megaphyllum sjaelandicum. The sequence goes on from JAQGBX010006095.1 coordinate 1,248, forward strand.
AATTTCTCCTAGGACGCAGATAAAAAATTTACAACAATTTTAAGCATTTTCCATACCATAGACTTAAAATTTTAAGTCGTAATTTAATAAAACTGACTTGTTTAAACATCTTATATTAAGACAATCATGATTAGCAAATTTAAATTTTTTCCTATATGATTCAACTCGGACGAAGTTACTTTATTATTTCGATTTTTTAAATTAATTTTAAGCACTTTCCATACCATAGACTTAAAATTTAAAGTCGTATTTCGATAAAACTGATTTGTTTGTACATCTAATAACAAAACATTTGTGATGCGCAAATTTATATTTCTCCTAAGACGCAACTCGGATGAATTTACAATTACATTATTTTGAGTTTTTAAATGAATTTTAAGAATTTTCCATACTATAGACTTAAAATAAAAGTCATATTTCGATAAAACTGACTTGTTTATACATCTTATAACATGTTTCGACCTAGTTATCCCCTCTACACGAGGACGGCTTTTTTACTTGGAATTGCAAATTTGGCCAAGGAAATGAAGAAAAACCAAAGATTATGGACGGCCCCCCAAACAAGCGATTGGCAAAAGATCTTAAAGCTTTAGCGCTTTTGGTTGTCTTAACGGAGAATTCAGGAATTAAGGCTGTTTTGCTGCATTTTGTACGGACACCTCGACGGACGCGCTATTTCACGTTTTAGCGCCTGAATGCTCAAAAACCACATATAAAAGCGCTATGGCTTAAGGACGTTTTGTTAAGAGTTTGGTAATTAGGGGCCATTCGTAACTTCCAGTGCTTTTATTTAAATTCTGCTAAGCCCTTTACCATACAAATGCTTGTGCATATTACACAACTCCTGTAATTGAGATAATAATTGATTCAATATGCAAATGTCACAGAGTATTTTCGGCGAGATTATGAAATAAACATTTCATAAGATACTTTAAAAAATTAAAATATTGCATGAATAAAAATAAACTCACAATGCCTTTAAAACCTTTATTTTTAAAACATGCCACCTTTTAGTATTTTTAGTAGTACACTTTATATGAATACATTTAAACGAAATTTAAAGTTAAATTAGAGGTTGAAATTTGCAACAAAAAGTACATTTTTCCGATTTATTGTTGAAAACAAAACAACAACAAAATCTATTCGTGAACAAAAAAAAAGTAATAATACAGTGAAACCTGTTAAGAGTGACCACCAAAAAAAATGCAATGTTGGTCACTGTACAAAGGTAGTCACTATACAAAGAATGCGTGAATTAAATTAAAATGACGAACATGTACACTGCCTTTATACATGTAGACTGTATTACACGTAGTAAAAAACCACAAAACCAAAAAAGTACAGAATCATCATGTCCAAGGGTTACAGCAAGATGTAACGTGACTCATCTGTTATCTGGTCACTTTTTGAGGTACGTTGGCAATGTAAAAATTGCAAAAAAGGCAACACACACTGGTCACCATACAGATAATTGTTATGAATGAAATGTACACTAGAAAAAACAATACAGTAAAAAGTGGTCACCATTCAAAGGTAGTAACGTTTCCAGGTTTTACTGTATTAAATCTTTCAGCCTGATCCAAGTCAGGAAAAACAACTTGGAATAAATTAATTTTATTCCGATTTGAATCTTTGTGATTTACAGTAATCGTTGCTTGCTCTACTTTAAGGCATGATTGTAAAACACCAACTCTTGGCAGAAATGAAAACCGGAACAAAGTAAATTTTTATAATGTTTCGGGTTTTTTTTCGATAAATGCAGCGATATTTAATTTATATAAGTTGCAGATGCTGTATTTTTAAAAAAAATTATTTAAAATTCAACATCCCACTGTTTTGCTTTGAAAAAGAGTAATACATCGTAATATAGGCTAATAACATTCCATGGTAAGGAATGAAAAGAAACTAAAGCTTCTGTCTGAGTACCCCTAATAACATTGCAATATTGTATAGTTAATGCTACAATAGAAAAGATTGTCAATTAATGCGTGGCCCGTTTTTTGATTACATCGATAGCAATGTGGTGAAGCTAATGATTGCAACTTGCACAGTTGTGACTTTTGAAGGTAAACACAATTACAATGGCTGCCATCTGTTTACCGAATATGGCATTTGAACAATTGGCTTTTTTTCATGAAGGTAGCTTAACATAGTGTATTCAATGACATTCAATGGCTTAACCTTGACATTCACAGGAAAAATGCGTTAATGTTGTCAATAAATTATTTTTGTCGCCTATGCTGTACGTGCCACATGTGCTGTCAGATTCCAGCAAATTCTGTTTGAAATTACAACTGTTGAATGGTAAAATAAGCTTATTTCAATCACCCTTTTTTTTCTCTTTAATTCGGTAAAACCAGCAATTATTAGTGTCAATGGAAAAGATTCATGATGCCTGGTGAGCCAGGAAGTGATTGGAGATACAGACTTAAAAAAGGATATGATGATCAAAGCTGCACTGTGAATCTCTAAAATTTTCCATTTCATTTTTTAAGATTGTTGATATGTACTTTGATACTTGTACCGTATGTAATTCGAAGCGCCAAATGGCAAACTGAGCCTGAAGAATTTTGTTTCACTTGATTGTAGAGCATGGACTCTGGTGATGCGAACTTTTCAATGGCATTCGTGTTTACCATGTAATGTTAAAAAATATTCAACGACAGAGTTGGTTTCTTTGAACCGCTTAGATGGTCACGCCATATTTTTTTCTCAAGGTCTTCAGGAAATGAGAGAATTTTACCGAATTCCATTTCTTGGACAATTTTTTGGTCGTTTACTAGATCTTAATCAATACCTCATTTTTATTTTTGAATTGTAGGCTATTATGAATCCAGATATATGGTACATTTGCATCGTGTTACCTTCTTGGTGAACCACGAGCAAATTCACGTAGAATGTTATTTTAATTCGTTATATTTGTTTATTGGATTTGCATTCATAAAATGTTTCTTTCTTCCATATAGACACGAATGCAGAGTCTCACTCCAAACCCGCATGCCAACTATCGAAGTATTCCTGATGCTCTCTACAAGATGGTCCGATACGAAGGGGTGCTGAGGCCGGTACGCGGCATGGTGGCTGTCGTTGGAGGTGCTGGCCCAGCACATGCCCTCTACTTTTCTTGTTACGAACATATGAAACGAATGTTGACCACCACTCGGGAAGGACACCACTTTGTAGTACATGGCAAGTATTGACTTCTTTAAAAGTCTTAGGCTGACCTTGCTATACTGGTGTATCTCTGGTTTCTCTTATTGTCCGTAATCCTCGGCACCATTGTTTTACACCGACAAACATAAAAACCCCAAAATCGTACATTTTTTCACGTTTCATCTTAGCATGTTAAAATACTGCACTAACCTTACTTTATGGATTGCCTCCAAAATTCTGAACTTTCGTATTTCATGCGCTACCTACTCCATATAGAAACCGTAAACTATTACGAAACTGTCTCTGGTATCATGCAAACGTCTGTTACCTGGTGTTTCAAAATGTGAAAAAATAATCGCTTTTTTTGAAATTTTTCTATTCTTTAAACTTCTAGGAATCCTTTTCAAGAAATTTCAAGATAGAAATGAGCTTCGTATTTGCTTTAAAAAGCACTTCACAGTTTGAAAATGTTCACAAATTCACGCTTATAAAAATCGTTATTCTGCAAAAACTGTCTAAAATGTTGGGTCACGATGAAAGGCCTTGCTCGTGTTTTTATGTGAGCTTGTTTATTAGCTTTTTTATTGGACAAGTTAATGGTCAAGATAAACACGCTATCTGTTTCAAGACGCTATTGCGTGTCCACATTAAAATCTCATTAATTTGTTCCTTTTCGTTTTCCAGGAGCATCTGGTTGTTTAGCGACTGTACTGCACGATTCCATAATGGGACCAGCTGATGGTGATTGTCTTATTTTATTAATTATAGATGAACGGTAGAAAGATGAGGACCTACTACTAATTATTGCCTGGCGTTATTTATTTATCAAATTTGGTTATTCATAAAATATATTTTATTTAAAAACACAGAGATGCTTTCAACAATTTTGTAAGCGAATGACGATATACCGTCCCAGTACTCCAATATTTGAATTTTGTTGGCAATGAACAATTTAAAGAAGCATCTTCCATTCTCTTAAAATTATTGAAAAACAAAAAAGATAATCATGGGAGGGATTGTTCATGAAGGGGTGTGCTGCCCCCTGCGCCCTTAAGCCACTATCACCAACCAACCAATCATGAAGGGATTAACCATTAATTGTGGGTTTTTACTGATTGGCAAGTTGAAACTTGACGTATACGTGTCTATTTCCGCTCTTAGTGATTAAGCAGAGGATGCAAATGTACAACAGCCCGTACAAAAGCTGCTGGGACTGCATCCGAACTGTGTATCATACCGAGGGCCTGCGGGCGTTCTACCGCAGCTACACCACGCAGCTGACCATGAATGTGCCCTTCCAGAGCATCCATTTCATGATGTACGAATTCATGCAGGACATGACGAATGAACAGCGGGCTTACAACCCTGTAGCCCACATGGTTTCTGGAGCAGTGGCGGGCGCCTTCGCTGCTGCTGTCACCACGCCATTAGACGTGTGCAAGACTTTGCTAAACACGCAGGAGCTGAAAGTGCTGTCGAGGACTAAGCAGCCACACGTCGATGGCCTGCTCAGTGCCCTGAAGTGCGTCTACCGTTGCCGTGGATTTAAAGGCTACTTCCAAGGACTGCAAGCCAGGGTCATCTACCAGATTCCTTCTACGGCCATCGCGTGGTCAGTATACGAGTTCTTCAAGTTCACGCTGTCGCGGCCCCACATCGATGACAGTTTTGGGCGGGTGGGCATGGCCACTGCTGTGGAAAGTGTGGCCGCAGCCCAAAGGTAACTTTGACAAAGGTAAGCGGCAAAGGCCTGTATCAATAAATCAATAATTGGTTGCTTTTTTAGAGATAGGCAACTTTCTTTATTTGCATTTTCTTTTCTCCGAATATTTGGGTTTGTTTTGCATGTACTGGTTATGCATAACCCTTATTTTGTCTAAGAAATTAAACTTTAAAATGGTTTAATTGAATGTTAAAAAATGACACGTTCGTTACATTTTGCATTTTTTTTAAAGAAAACAAATGTAATAATTTTATTTTAATTATATTTGTCTCGAACATAAATATAGAAATCTAGGATGAATCATGATGCAAAAACAAAGTCAAAGTACATTTCATCTCATGTCAATTCATTCACTTGTTTTCAAGATTTAGTTTCTCAATTATCTTTTTTCTATTGCACTTATCCCCTATTTCAGCTAGTTTTTTTCTATAATCCAAAACTTAGTTCCCACACAGTAAGGAGTTTTATCAAAATTAAAATACTCCAACACCCGATAATGAAAGTCATTCGTTTACTTCAAAAACCCATTCCACAATTGTTCTGTCAATCATTTGCCCAATTTTCAAAAAAGTCATCTATTTAACAGTGATTGTGGTTATAAGCCTGGCAATAATTATGGAGAAATGTAAACCTGCAAATTAGGATTTCCAACCTGGGATGTAGCGCTACACATGCTAAGTACATTGTTTAAAGTTTTATGAAAAATTAATAGTGCACATTTTGTTAAAATACAAAAAAAAGAAAAAATGTAAAATGAATGTGGACAGGAAAGGGTTTTCTTGATTCGCCAATAATAATCGAATGAGGAGTTTCCATGATTATTTGTGTTCAAGATTGATTGAGTTTATTGAATCACATGCTTTCATGTTGCATAGCGGACAACGCCAAGGACAAGGTATAATTTTTTTTCAGCGGAGAAGAATATCCAGGTATCTTCTGTGAAGAAGAATCCATGCTGCAAATATGAGAGCCATGACTTTCATAACTTTCTAGCAATATATGATTGTTTTTTTAAAAGCATGTCCAGTGATGCGACTACTTGCTTGGCAGTCATCAAAATGGAAAGGAAATTTTAAGAGTAGAAATATTCTTATTATTTTGATGCTTTTTATTCAGCCTATAATTTGACATGATCAATGAGAAAAAATGTCACACATTATTTCGTCGTTGAGCATAGTACTTCTTTCCAAGCAATATACATGTAAATAATAAACAGTTTGGCTTTTAAAATACAAACACAAATTGCAATAACAGGAATTCGATGAGGGCGTGAAAATATAATGGGATTATGTGTTCATTTTTTTTACGTTTTTTTCAAAACGTCAAGAAATTGAACATGTAATTATGAAAATTATGAAAAAGTGATTTTCAATCACGTTTTTCAACGATGAAAGAAAAAAATGTATCTTCATACTTTTTTCTAAATTAAAGATAATTCATATAAGCGATTTGTTTTAAGCGACCTGGAAAACCTGGGAAAGTCAGGGATGAATGGCTTATTTTGAAAAAGTCATGGAAATCTAAAGCAGTCGTGGCGAATCAAAATTAATATTTCTACATGGTTAGCTCAGGGCAATTTTCTGAGGACAAATTTGCAAATTTTCCACGTTTTCCGAACACAAATTTTTAAAATTTTTCACATTTTCCTTGGACAAAATTGCATATTTTTCGCGTTTTCATTGCACAAATTTTCAACCTTTTCAGACTACAAAATTGTCTCATTTTTTAAATCAATATGAAACTGAGCACGACCAAGATGTGTTTTAAGAAAACGACGTTTTTTTTTTCTACTCATGTGGCTTTCATCAAGTTTATTCTGAATTATTAAAGAAATTTCATGCTATTTTTTTTTAATTTTTACAAATTCTATGTTTTCAAAATTGTCATTAGTAACTTGTTGGAAAATATTTTCGTGTCAATTTTGCAAAATATGTGAATTTTTGACATTGTCATTGCTCAGGGAAATTTTTTGAAAACCTGGAAAAGTCAGGAAAATTGAAAATGAAATTTCTGGGGGAACCCCGATATGATAAACAGAAAATTCCAAAATATATATACATACATGTGCATGTATCATATATCAAAAACATAGTCGTTAATGTTCTTTATTAAAATCAAGCCGGTCATCCTTGATGGCGACGTTGTTTGTATTTTTCATACTGTGGTTTCTCGGCTTCTCGAGTTTCATGATGTGATCATTAATGCATTTTTTTCGCAATTTGCATAGGCATTAAAAGCAAGTGGCTGTTGTGAAGATTCCTGTTCCTTAACCAACGTGTGACGCGTACGACTGGAGTGCTTGCCACCGTTAATCGGTGCAAGACCAGGCAGAGGGCAGCACCGATTTTGGAATGACCTGACCCAAAGGGGCGCCAGAGTTGCGGCCAGGCGGGCTTGCAAGTCAAGACGGTGGTCTGGACTCTGGCTCAAATCTTAGCTCGTCTTGTTCAAAATTTCGACCAGACGTAGGTAGGTGCGGAGCAAGGGCAAGAATGGTATGCATTTTCTCTAATGTTCCTTCTTCACTTAGAGGTTAGACAAAATGCTAGGTAATGGAAAAAAGCTCCTTCTTGAGGTGAAGCACTGACAAGAAAGTCAGTGGCAAATTGTGATCCATTAATGTGTACATTTTAACTCACGAGGATAGGATTGTTGCGAGGCTCACGGTTGTGCCATTCGGAGAAATTGGTCATATTCAACTTGATATGCGTATGCACATGTGATGCATTTAAAAAATCATTTGCGCAGGAAGTGGAGCTCCCTGTAGCTATGCACCATGCCCATAACATTTTAATGAAGTATAGTTATCCAAATTAATTGATTTGATCATAAATTCAGAGGAACCACTCTTTAATGGTCTTAATGAATTGGTACATTTATTTTTAGACACTTGGTTTTCCAAAATTTGTAACATAAAACTACTTGTAATGCCACAAATTTCCAAAGGCTTTCTTTTTATATAAACTGAAAACTTCCCCCAATTTTTTTCTGGTTGTTTAACCAGAAAGATTGGATTTACCCAAGGATAAGCCTCATGTCTGTTTTGCCCCATTGTAGTGCTGCTATCAGTTTAGTTGTCAGGAATAGTTTACGAAGCACTTTTATATCCAGTAGCTTTTTTTACATACCATTGGGGTCCATATCTCCATTTCCTAGTGCCCATATCACACTAACACATTCTTGCCCTGATTTCTTAGTTTTTGAACTGTTAAAAAGAACGCGAATCGGTGCAGTTGTTATGATGATCACTAAAAGAGTTTATTGTCCAATAAAATTTTTTACAAAATGTATAGCTTCTTCTTCCGAGGTACTAGATTCATGTCTAGTTGTCTTTGATGGTTGTCCAAGGAGTGGCCTCTACACAATCTAGGGTTCGCTTTAGTGGTGCATTCCCCCTGCGGTACCCTTCTTTGGCTAGCTTCTCCTGCACAAAGCGGATCTCTTGCACTTGAAACGGGATATCAGCCTCACACATTGGTGGTAGCACATTGGGAATATAGTTGGCAAACAGATGCGGTGCCAAGCAAACATATTCTGAAAGAAAGTTTTCATTATGAAATCACATTGCCTAGCAGTTGTATAATTTACTCAAAATTTTTGAAGGAAAAATCGTTAATATTTTTTCAACTTGAGAAATTAACAAACATTCTGCCAGTTTTCAAATATAAGGTGCAGTTTTGATTTTTAGTCTTTATTTTTATATCCTGTTTTGCAAAAATTTAGTAAGTACTGAAATTCTACATTTTCATATTTTTTTAAAAATTTGCTGTAATTACAAATCTAGATTAAAAATAAGGCAGTTATCTCTGGAATAACATTTAATGTTTCTGGAGTATTTACAATATGTAGACAATCAAAACGAATGTTTTGGTTTTTCAACAAATCTCCATTAGTTTTCAGTACATTTTCTCACACTTCAACGTAACTTACCAGGCTTTAACGTGTAGAGTCCATTAATAACGTGAGCCCTGACGGAAGGTGCAACCGTGAATGGGCATAATTGGGTAGTTGACAGCAAATCTGTTAAAGAATAGTAATCTTGAGATTAGTTCACCTTTGGGCAACCACGTTAAATTTTAGTAGTTATCTTACCAATTAAATGCTGAATAAGTGGATCAGCAATGATGGATATGAAGTCTGCCAGCAGTAAAGCGTACAAACTTGTGTGCAGTTTAGGTTCGACGTGAAAACGATTCTAACGAGACAATAACTTTAATCAGAACGTGCATTTTATAAAAATCTAACTTATGTGAAGAACAAAGGGTTTTGCATGGAACAGGAATCACATGTCTTGGTCATTATGCTTTTTGTAGTTTAAATGAAATATTTAAGTAATTTAACATTAACGCCTTTAAAATTTGAAATGAGATATTTCCCATTCCTGGAAATTTACTTTCATTATCTATAACTTGATAGTTATGTGAAATGCACATACTGTGTTGCTCTACCCTTTATTGTTGAACAAGAATGCCTTACCAAATAAATAAATACTGTCGTAATATGCTGCAGCGACCTTCTATATTGCTGTAGGCATTCGCCAAACCTTTTGATAAAATCTGTGTTTTGGACCTCCTGGAATTACAAAATACATGTATTGGAGAAGAGATGGCCTGGCAGTAGTTTTTTTTTTATTGAAGCTTACATTTAGTTCAGTGAATAAGAGACGCAAGTAGTTGTTTATGCAGCTTTTGAGGTCGTCCAGCAGTTGTTCCGAAAACTGATGGCAAACACATTTGTAGACGCAGCTGAGTAATGACAAATTTACAAATGTTAACTAATTTTATGCCACTAAGATAATGAGGAATTTGAGAAAATCAAAATCAACCACATTCACCTATATACTTGTTCGAAGGAAACCGAAGCATATTCGCCTGATTTTAGCGACAACAGTTGCTCGACGGCCAACTGCAATTGTGGCCAGCACTGGTTTCTGTAATCCTGTTCGGAAATGGACATCACTGCAGAAGCTAATAAGAAAAATTAAGATATTAAAAGAGGCATTTAATGGGAAAAGAAAGAGTTGAAGTAATAAAGCTGTACATCAGTTTTTCCTCTTCCTCTAACTGATATTTAATGTAGCTTGTTTTAAAAAACTCACTTACATAAAGGGGTTTACTTCCAATTTTCTGTGCTTGGAGTTTTTTAGGTCAGTCTCCTCGTAATTAAGATTCTGCAAAGAAATGATACCATTTTACCGCACATTTACACAAATGAATAAAATATCAATGGTGCCAAAAGGCCAGTTATGTCAATAAAGACACGATATGGTTGTGGCGGTTTTCAAAAGTAGCATTTCAGTGTTCTATGTTGTGACATGTGCCAAAGCAACTCCACTCTACACTAGACCCACGTTCATTTCCTGTTTTTTTTTTTGTTTTTTTTTACCGAAAACACTTGCACAAAAGTACAACATAAATTTACTTTATACACATAGGGAAACGACAAAACAAAGCGTATTTTGCTTATAAGATGAGTGATTAAATGTCAGTGAGATCTGATCAATGATTCACAATCATGCTAGGTGCAGGCTCTAGTCAGACCTGTACTTTAACATGATCACGCAGAGTTGGATCATGTGCAGTGAGCATGAGTAAGTCTGTTGATCGTTTGCAAGTTGTTATGATGGAGATCCCAATCGTATTTATATAGCCACGGAGTGGATGGGAAGTGTTTGTTTGTCAATTTTTAAGGTTGGCCTAATTTCTGCACACGAGGGCTAAACATGTGCACCAACGCCAGAGGATGTGTCAGCATCACCTACCAAGGAATTTTGTCTACGAAAGGGGACTTCCACCCCCACAAGAGGGGTCTACACGGGACCTCGGTTTAAACTCTCATCCGAAAGAGAACGCCGCTAGTTAGGATCAAGAGAGGCAAGCGCGTAAACCTCTCGACCATCGGCGCTGGTGGATGGGGAGTGTCACAACAAGACGACGCTCTGCACGTTAAATGCTTCACCGGAAGAGCAAAAGCATAGCGCAAAACATGCTCGGGTATAGCACTTTTGCACCGGTCATTTGATGTACATGCATGTTCTTCGATGAAATCAGCCACGGACCACGGCTAAAGATGAACACTACGCTTTTCTGAGCTCTTGGTCTAGCACGCCCAGATTTAAATGGATCGAATTACTATTTTTTAATTATAAAATATTACTAATTTTTAAAAATAAACAGCTTTGACTAAAGTGCTAATTCGTCAAAAACTTTTAAAAAAATTGATTGATCAAGAGAGGCAAGCGCGTAAACCTCTCAACCATCGGCGCTGGTGGATGGAGAGTGTCACAAAAAGACGACGCTCTGCACGTTAAATGCTTCACCAGAAGAGCAAAAGCATAGCGCAAAACATGAAGTATAGCTTATTTAACTTATATTGAAAAAAAACATTTTTGAACACTAGTAATTAATATACAGTAGCCTATATACAGTATATATAGTCATGTAAAGGGTTGGGCGATTTTCACTGTCAAATATTCAACATGCTTTGCCTATGCAGTGCGTTAATTCGTCAAAATACTATTTTAAATTGTATATTCACCCTCCTCATGCACACTTTTTAAAACAATGCAAAAAAAAACAAGCTTAACTTCATCACCTGAATTACCAATTATTCACCTGATCCTAGACGTTTATGGCACAATCCTCGATCGATCAGTCGGTTGATGTTGTTCTCAGCAGACAGCACTCAGCATGCTTTGCTCTTTCAGCACTCCCTATATAAGTAGGTTACCTCCGTGTCGGTGCCTTTGATGTTCTGGTGGGGAACACACG
>JAQGBX010006096.1:0-12891 GCA_034698745.1 Megaphyllum sjaelandicum
GAAGATAGCCGACCCGGGAACCGAACCTGAGTCTACCGAATGCAAGACGAGGATGCTAACCTCTAAGCCACCTTGCTGTATCGAGAAATACATTGGCATCGTAAATAGCTGTTCGAACACTGCATTGCAAATAATGCAAAATACTTACATCGCCAATTTTTAAAGGCAGTTTTAAAACTGTTCAGATTCTTTTTTTTTTTTTTTTTTTCACTTAAAAAAGTAATCAAATTGGATGCTGATATTCTCTGGTTGATTGGCTTAACATAAAGCGCAAGAAGCTTTCGATATTAAAATGAAGAGGGAATTGGATGAAAAGAACTTGAAACAATTCACTTCACGTGAACCAAATGCCATGCAGCTATAAAAAGAAAATGAAATTACGATAGGAAAAGACTAAAATGTAAAAATAAGACTGATAATAAATGCATTCACTGAACCTGTTAACACGAAGATGATCTTCCTAGAAACTCTCAATTGGGTAATGCTTGCTAGTTTCCGAAAAAAAAAAATTCAACTTGTGTGCAGAAAGACAAACCAAAAAAGCCCATACAATTTCTTTAAGAACAAAACAAACACAAATACGAAACAGAACGTTTAGGGGCCATCCATAAAGGACGTCCGGTAAAGGGAGGGAGAGAAGGGGGGGTGCTTGTGCTTTAACTGTCATCAGTTTTAGATGATAAGTTGATTGCATAGTTTTTATTTTCTTGCTAATCAATTTATAGGCAAATTTAATGATTTCTGCAGCTAATATAGCCTGCATCAGCTATTAAATACATTACTGTCCCTGTATATGGAGAAAGAGATTATTTTGGCCTTTAAAACTAGGTGGTTTGCTATTCTGTTAGGGGAAATTCCTTGTTTTATCGAAAGCTGGGAATTCGTACAGTTAGTTGATTGGTACAGGTAGTTCATTGTCTTAGTAATATTTTTGATAAATATACATTCTGGATATATGTATTTTTCATCAAAAGTAGCAGTCAATAAACATATACACCTGCACAAATCCCTGAAAGCATCCATAACTCAACATTCTAACAACATAACTCACAAGGAAATCATTGAGGTGACAACTGCAGGTATCAAGGCAGCCAAACCTCAGAGGAAAGCAGTCATGTCAACAATTAAAAACACGGATGATTGGTTAAAATCAGATTTTGAAGCTTTGTAGGTAATTCACCTAATTTAATTTTGTTGTGTCTGTTTTGCTTAGTTTTAATATTCTGTAAGTCTGTGGTTCACTAATGACAATATTAACAATGTAAAAATTGATAAATAACATAATAAAAATTGCTTATGTAATCAACAAGCTGTTTAAAAAATTGGACGGGACATGGGGAGGGGAGGTGGGGTTTCAGAAACAGGAAAAGGGCAGACAGGAGGGAGGGGGTTGTCTAAAAACCCAAAAAAATACAGAACGTCCATATGGATGATCGATTCCTTTGAAACTCAAAAATAAAATGGTAAATTTTAAATTAAAAATGATGTTGTAAATTCTTGCGAGTTGAGTTCCAGGAGATATCACGACTTGCGTATATATTATAATAATATAATAATATAACTTTATCAAGTTAATCACAATTTTATTGTGTTAATTCTGAAGGTATTACTTGCGAGATAAACGTTAATATGACATTTCCATGCCCTAATTTCAAATATAACTATTACACTAACGTAACAGAATTTTATCAATTTAAAAATTGATAAAACCCTAACCCAGCTTTGGCGTAATTTTAATACTATAATTCGGAAAAATACATTCCATGCAAGGTGTCCAAATCATTTTGAACAATGCCTGACAAATGCATAACTGCTTTATGGCAAAATATGAGTACTTATGAAAACGAATATAAAATCGATTGATTGTCATTGCTTCGCATTTTTAGAAACTTACTCTTGCATTTAATGACATGCAAATTGCCAAAAATCGAATATTTCAACTGCAAATGCATCAATGAGCTGAATGATGCAATAAGGGATTTTGTTTGGTAGGTTAACGCAATTCAGCTTCTGAACACCAGTACAATAAAAAAATACATTTCGTTTAAAAATGAAATACGTGTAGCCTACTTAAAATTTTCAATATATATATTCACACTTTTATTTTGAAAATATAAGTTTAATTTTATTTAATAAGGCATTTTAATTGTATATTCATAAATACATTGCTTTGGAATGTGCGCAATATGATCGGGGTAACATATTGGCGAGCACCACGCAAACAATGACAAGAAACTCCATCTCATTAAAGCCGAAATCAAATTTGGGTTAATAAATTCATGGTTTTATAAGCTGCACGCATATCATGCACGATACTATCTCCTATGAATTAATGATCAGGTGATTCCCTTTATTTGACACGAACGTGTCTAATTAACCTTAATTAGCTCGAACAACATTTTTTTTTTGGAACGTTTAATCACTACGAGCCCAATTACAAGATGGGGCTTGATATGCTAATTTTAGACAGACCTGACCCGCTTAATTAATGCAAACCTCGCGTGGAGGAGGCTCGCTTCATTTAGACTTCTTAATTATATTTCTCTCGGCTAGATGCCTACATGCAGCATCGTTTTTGTTATTTTTGACTCTATGCAAGTTTTAACCGACTTTGCGTTCATTTTCTCAACTTTTTCTTGCCTGTTTTTGCGTTGGAGAGGCTTAACGAGCTGTTTAATTTGTTTTACAGCCTTAATAAGTGGCTTTTTATTGCTTTCTCCGCGTAATCTAGGTTTTTATGAGCTGGTGAATTTTGAGAAAAATTGCTGATGAATATATTTTTTGCGACGAAAATGAACTGGGGAGGGTTGAAGATTTTAGCTTGGTTGTAAAGGCTAATTAATGGCCCTCGTAATGTCGAATTTTAAAAGGTTATGCTCTGAGAAGTTGAATCACAAAATTGGAGAAAATCCAATTTAAGAAAAACCCGTTTGGCTTGTTGTTACACGAGCAGTAAAGCAGAAATCAAGAGTTTCCCTTACTACTTTATGTTACAATATACCATTAAGGTACAGATCTTTTGAAGAAGCTTGCGAATATTGCAATAAATTGCTGTCTCGTTAAGCTAACGTGGCATGACATTTGTTTTATGTGAACTTCGTAACCGCGTGTTTATGAAGAAGAATTGTGAAATTTAGATTAAAATTCTGCTACGATGTTTTACAAAACGACTATTTTATTACTCGAAATCTGCTTCAAAATATACTTAAGGTTTTCATTTTAAATTTATCCTAAAATCTTAAGTGCCTTTCAGTTTAAAAATTAAATTTATAACGGAAATACATATTTTGTTATATTCAATAACTAGCTGCAAGGCTCGGCATTGCCCGGGCTGTACTTACCGATAGCGACGAAGTAGGCCTGATGAACAAATGAGTTACGAAAAATTGGACTCCCCCTGGCCGCATTGTGTCTGGTCAATCAGAACGACCTTTTTGAATAGCCCTTAAGCCACACACACACACACGACCTTTTTGAATGGCCCCTAAGCCACACACGCACACACACACGTGCTTTTTAAATGGCTTCTAAGCAAAATACACGTTCTTTTTGAATGGCTTCTATGCCACAAACGTCCTTTTTGAATGACTCCTAATTAGCCACACACACACGTACATTTTGAATGGCCCCTAAGCCACAAACACGTCCTTTTTGAATGGCCCCTTCCCACACGACCACACGTTTTCTTCTATATATATACAAGTGTATACATATACAGGGTGTTTTTAAACTCATGGTACAAACTCAAACTGGTGTTACTGCAGAGTGAACTAAGGTAAACATTTTTCACCGTAGAACCTAGGGTCCAAAGGTCTCTATTAAAGTTACTAGGCCAAATATGTAGCTGCATGGAACATTTAATGTGTGCTCTTCACTGATGAAGCTACATTTACAAGAGATGGTGCCTTTGATGTGCACAAGGTCCATGTATGGAGTAAAGAGAACCCACATGGTATGAGGCCACGTGGACACCAACAATGCTTTTCAGTGAATGTTTAGGCAGGCATTCTTGGCAACACTGTCATTGGGCCATACCTGCTTCCTCCACGACTTAATGGCTAATCATACCGCATCTTTTTGGAGGAACAGTTGCGGCTGAGTTGCCACAAATTTTGGAAGCTAGCTGTCCCTATTGGTAATTCGTAATGCCATTACAATGTATTACAATGTAAAACATTGTAATAAACACATAATTGTTGAAACATTCTGTGCCAACATTTATTCCATGTAAACCATTCTGTGCCAACGTTAATTCTATGTAACTTTTTAATAGTGACCTTTGGACCCTAGGTTCTATGGTGAAAAATGTTTACCGTTGTTCACTCTAACTGTCACCAGTTTGAGTTTTACCATGAGTTCAATTATATTCATGTATATTAAAAAAGTTTAACAAAAGATTTAATAATAACGATTAACAATTCGAGCTTGAATGAACAGTGCGTTCGATCATTTTTTTAAAAATCATGACTATGAATTTCAGAGGCCAGCCTGTGGATATTGGTTATAAATTTTAATCTGAAAGAGTTAAGCCGTGTCTCCTTTGTTTACTTTGGCTGAATTTGTCGTGTTGCTAAATCCTTTAATAAAACACAGTTTTGTGCGCATACAAGCAGCCTTTGCCATATGCAACGAGTGTTTCATCGTTTCAAAACAATATTTATAAAGGTAAACCTAGGCGATCAAAATTGCATCATTATTTATTTACCTTGCCATGCATATGTCTCAACTTATGTAAACAAACCGAGCTCCCTCGAGGATATTGTGCGTTTGACTTTCACTTTGGCATATACCGAGAAATCTCCTTCCGAGCTAATGGAGATTTTAATCAAAACGAGAAATTGTAATCTGATTTCTACCACTGATTCCTTCCTGTTTTAGACCCTCTTGAAGAGCATTGCACCGAGCACAGGTCCCAAATGGGGATTGCTTTAATATTGCTAAGAGATGGCGTAGTTCAGAAGGGCATATACAATAAAGATTCTCATAAAGACAAATGCAATCATATGGAGATTAATTGGAATGGTTTTCAGTTCAGTGAAGCGCTGATTGCCATGGACTACAAATACTGAATGGCGCTCTTGGTAGCTTTGACAAAAGCTGCTTCGCGAGCTTAAGTTGGAAAAATTGACAAATGTAATGAAACAAAGAAACAGGAAAGGAATGAAAACAAAGTCATAAAGTGCTGTGAAAGGATGCCATCGTGCATTTCCACGAAAGCTTTAAGTATATTTATCACCTTAAATAGCGAGAATGGTGAAAATGGAACAACATTGCGGGAATCTACGTGTACCATCTATGCCTTATTTCCAATAAAAAGCAGATGTCACATAACTGCGTTCAGAAGTAAGATAACGTAAATGTGTTTCAATTTTGCATTTAAATAGAAGTAAAGAAAAGCTGTGACATTAACAAAGCATTGTATTGTAAGAATTAACATTCTATCATTTGATGGGTAGTTAATGTTGAATTTATGTAACGAAATAATTAAATAACTTTCATATGTTTTAAATGGGTATTGGAGGTTTCATACACAATTCCTCGTACGCTCGTTTTATATTAAAGTCCACATAGTTTGGAAAAATATCTATTTTTATTGTAATAAATTGTACGGATTTTTTTTTTGGGAAAAAAACTCATTTAAATTAGTTCGTAATTGGAAAGATTGCAATTTAAGTTCGAAAAAGAACATATTGTTTTTCAATAAAATATAACAATTTTCTCTTGGCTGGTTTGAATTCCTTTGAATCGTACGTGTTATCAATCCTGAAAATATTTTATCACTGCTCTGATCGTAAAGAAGTTTAAAACGGGGCTTAATTCAAGTAATCAGATTAGATCATGCGTAGAAAATCCTTACAAAAAGCCATTTACATGTGTGAAAGCGAAGAAGGTTGTGGGCCTATTGCTGAAAACCAATATGTAACCAACAGCGAGTATTATCAGAAATTGTCATTGTTCATTAGGATTATAAAATGTATGTATACACTTTCTAATGGGGTAGAAAACATTATTTCGTAAATTCTGTTGTGGTCTATATATAGGATACGTCACGATCCGTATGATCGTGCTAGTGCATTGTTACTCCTGTGATCTTTTGTGTAAGAAGACTTTGTAGAAATCGATTTATGCTGATAAATAAACAATGAGAATCTTGTTTATCTTAGTTGCCCGTACTCAATGCTATCATTTCTTTTGAAACAGGGATATATTTTATGTATTTTTCAAAACGTCTATATTGGATTAAGTTACTTTTCCCCTTTGGAAATAGAGTATCTTGAGGAAATTCTAGCCTTTAGAAAGACAAAACTGTGTTATTTAAGCAAAAACATCCATTTACAGTATAATCTTGGGAACCAATGTCCGTTATTTGAAAATAAATGGTTTTGTTATTAGGCGTATTGAATTGGAATTATGTCAGACGGTTTGAAAATTACTGTTTAGGTATATTAACAAATAAGCGCCATCATTAATAAAATATATTTTATTTATTTGTAAATGTGGGGTTAATTCTTAAAAAAACCAAGTGCATTGTTTTTTCTAGTGTACATTTCCTTCATAAAAATTCTCTGTGTAGTGACCAGTACTTACCTGTCTATTGTGTACAGTGACCAGTATATGTTGTCTTTTTTGCAAGTTTTGCATTGCCAATGTACCTTAATTAAAAAGTGACCATATAACAGATGAGTCACGCTACATCTTGCATTAACAATTGGACATAATGATTTTGTACTTTTTTTTGGTTTTGTGGTTTTTTACAACGTGTATTACAGTCTACATGTATAAGTGCAGTGCATGTACATGTTCTTTATTTTAATTTAATTCAGGCATTCTTTTTATAGTGACCACCTGTTTACAGTGACCAACATAGCATTTTTTTGGTGTTCACTCTTAACAGGTTTTACTGTAGTAGCCTACTTAGTTTTTATTGACTCCTATTAATGATAATATCGTTATAGACGCTTTTCTACTTAATATACCTAGCTAGTCTGTGAGTTAGGTTTTAATATTTGATTTGCATGGTAATTTGCCGTCTGCCCAACATCATTTGCTTCCTCCATTTAAGATAGCAAATGTAATTTCAGGACTTATCATTTTCAATGTGAGAAAACTAAAAAACATGCTATTAAATCCATTGTGTGCATGTCTTCGACATTTATTTAATGCATTAATGAGAGCCGTGCAGGTGCATTTCATACGTTGCTTCCACGTAATGCGTTTTTTTC
Source organism: Megaphyllum sjaelandicum (assembly GCA_034698745.1). Taxonomy (NCBI): domain Eukaryota; kingdom Metazoa; phylum Arthropoda; class Diplopoda; order Julida; family Julidae; genus Megaphyllum; species Megaphyllum sjaelandicum. The sequence goes on from JAQGBX010006096.1 coordinate 7,224, forward strand.
TGGCGCATGTCGGTTCATAATGAAGCCCACATAAGCCGCTCTTACTATGTACATTTTAGATATACGCTACTTTGTTCATAACTTCAATCTGCTGACGTGCGAGAAAACTTCGTTTTGCACAAGACTGTTTTTTATCATTTCCATTCGCCTCCTAATTTCTTTCTCAGCTAATTAATACATGCTTGCCAAATCCCTGGACACTCTCTGCATTGTTCTATCAGCCGGATAATTAAATGCAAAATCCCATTGCTACAAATTTAATCAGACAGTACACAAAGGTTTGTCTCGCTAAATTTTTTTTTACAAATCGATTTTTTTTTTCTAACTTGATATACAGTATACGAGAAAACATTCAGTAAGTTGAAATGGTATCTTAAAAGCAGATAAATTGCTCTTCCTTTTTTTTCCCTCCCAGCCAAAAAACAAATACTGTAAATGAATAAAAAGTACATAAACAATGCATGTATGAAGGATCTAACATATAAACATGATGTATATACAGGTATACAAAAATCCAAAAGGTAATACGCAAGAAACGTATAAGAATAAGTTATGTAAACCTAAATTAGTATAATAAACATGCAGTACATGTTTGTTTTGATAGGCAAAAATTTTTCGCATATTTTAATATGCACTTATAGTTACCCCAAAGTGATTTTAGTTTTTAAGAAAATATCTTATGTAAATAAGACCTAAATTGTGTATAAAATGTGTATACCATATATAGCCTACATGTATATATACAATGTATATACAGGGTGGAGCATATCTCTGGGCCTCTCAAATATCTTTACCACCTCCGGTGCTAGGTAAAATAAGCTTACATCAGTGAATAGAATGTGATGTGAGGACTCCAGAAGCCATGTCAAACATTACAGTGCAAGTCAATTTCATGGGGCATGAGATTTTAAACACTAAACCGTAGGAGATAGAGCAAATCCTCGAATTAGAAAGTTGATCAGCGTTGCATGATTAGTTCAATAATAGTGCTTGTGACATTTATTATTGTTCGCATATCTGACAACATACCTGGTTTTTGACTGATGTGTCCATCCTTGCATAGCATCAATGCCCCTGACAACTTGGTGGTAGCATTCCTGCCTAGCATAGATGCTATGCAAGGATGCACTCATTAGCCAAAAAACATGTACGTTGTCAGATATGCGAGCAAGCACTACTTGTGTAACGCTGACCAACTTTCTAATTTGAGGATTTGCTCTATCTCCTACGTTTTAATGTTTAAAATCGCATGCGCCATGAAATTGGCGTGCATTGTAATGTTTGACATGGCTTCTGAAGTCTTCAAATCACATCCTATTCACTAATGTAGGCACATTTTACCTAGCACTTGAGGTGGTAAAGATATTTAAGAGGCCCAGACATTTGCCCCACCCTGTAAATATTTTTCAATATGGGTGCAAATTGTGCTGCTCTCAATATTTTGCTTTCCAAATGCACTTATACAAATGTGAAAATTATCCAAGATGTTAATGCAAAGTCGGTTTCATTTGGCTAGTTTTAATACAAGGATGAAATCTATTTCGAGATAAACCAAATTACCTATCTCTAAACAATAATTTGGAAAAGAAATTCTTGTAGAAATCAGACATTAATAGCCAAATTGAGTTTAATTTTTCAAATGAAATTTTTAAACAAAAAATAGTTGTTTTAAAGAGCGTATAGTTAAATAAATAAGGTTTTACTAGAGTTGTTTGACATAATGCTCTATTAAAGCACTCACGTTTTTAGATTTGATTCCCACTATCGTTACTGGCAATGCAAATTTATTTATAATAAATGGATGTTTAGTAGATTATTCTAAACAATTGTCAAAGATATTTCTACATTACCTATATATAGGATACAAATGCAATTTGGCAATATTTTTTAATTACAGCAAAGTAAAATAAATTTTAAAAAAAATTCAAATTTAAGAATGGTGTTTGGAAAATGTGGAAAGGTTTTAAAATTTGCCCACGGAAAAGATTGAAAATTAGGCAATTCTGTCCAAGGAATATACTGTAGTTCACAATTTTTGCTTGGAAAAGTTTGGTAATCTTGCAAACCCAATCCCTGTTAAGAATATATGACTTGAAGAGGTAGTTTAAGAGTTTCGTTTCTCCTAAATATGCCAGATTATTTGTCCGTTTACGTCCTATTATTTGTCCGATTACGTTCTATTATTTGTCCAATTACATCCAATTATACAGTATGTCAAATTATGTCCGAAAAAATTGCGATTAATTAGCCGTCAAAATGTACGATTAAATGTACGAAAAATTGACTGATTAAATGTTCGAAAAAAATGTCTGATTAAATTATTGATTAATTTTTAAAAAAAATCCCCGATTAAATAGCAATTTTCTGTTCTTTTATTATAATTTAATTTTGAGTGTGCAATTATTTATGAATGTTAAACAATGGTTGAGGGAGATATAATGCATAATTGCGTTTGCATAAGAGGGGACAATTTTAAAACATTTTCTCTAAGAGGGAGATGATGATGAAATCGTGTACAGTAAAGTTTAAAAGGCATTGTTATCTAATAGGCCTACCTTTGACTTCTCCTGGGAACTTAAAATCGTATATATATTTTTTTTTTCATTTCAATCTAGGCGAATCGTCGTGCATGTGTAATCGGCTAAATAGCTAAATCGGCTAACTTTTAAGCTTTTAACTTTTAACCTGCCAAATATTAATCCTGAGCTACTATTGTCGTGAATGTTTTTTTTTATGTTGGTTGTAATTATATAATTGTTTTCATGTAATTTGTTTTGTAAGTATACTTTATAATTTGTGTGAGGTTATGGGGGTTTCATTCTTTTATTTGTATGTACTATACCAGAGCCGTGCTTAGGGGTGTGCGAAGTGTGCGGCCGCACAGGGCCACCACGAGGGAGGGCCACCATTATTTCCCAAAAAACAAAAAAAAACAGGCTGCATGAGCAAAAAAAAAAGACTGAGCAAATACTTGTAAAAAAAGGGGCCACCAATTTTTACTTCGCACAGGGCCACCAAACCCCTAAGCACGGACCCCCCCCCTTCATCCGGGATGTATAGAGATCATATAGCTCCATCTTTCGGAGACAATTAGGAAAACTAAATTAACTCCTGATAGCATAAAATAGGTTAGAAAATCAAACAACAATTTTTACACGGGAAGGCGGGGTTGTTCCGCTAGTTATATATATTTCCCTCGTAAGTTCACCTCGAAAAGCAAACACTCCCTGACTTTCCAATACGTAGCAATGACCATGCCATGTATGATTTCCAATTTGTCTTAAAAACAAAACTAAAATGTTCACTTTTCCTTCCGAAGCATTTTCCGTCTGCTGGTTATAATTCACTAGCCGTAAAACACGGCTTTACCCGGGTAAGATATAAAAGAAATCATAAACATTGAGCTGAGTAAATCATTCGGGCGAAATGGTTTGTCACTTTCATGGCCTTGGGATTACCCATAGGGTTAATGTTCACAGGATTCGCATTGCACGCGGTTTTGCGTCATCAGGGGCTATTCGAAATAGACGTCTTCAAAATTCACCTCCCTCCGGCTACCAGCTACACGAGGATGTCCTTTTTGAATGGCTCCTGCATGCACGACCACACGTTTTCTTCTTTATATATATATAGATATTAGTGCTAAATATGTGGGCTTAGTTTATTATACAGTATAACCTCCGTAAGTTGTTGACCACCCAAGGGCGGAAACAAAATGGTCAACATAGGGAGGTGGTCAACATATAAAGGCCCGACTCCCATAAATTAACGTGCATGGTGACCAACAGGTGTATGAAAATTTGGTCAACATATTTAGTGGTCAACTTAGGATGTTCTACTGTAAGTATAAATTTCTTGAAATTATCATTCACCTGAGCATTGGTTTTGATGTGAATTTGTTGTAACTGCCTAAGTTTTATCATTGTAAATAAATTATCAGTATGAGTTTATTTACTAATTGTGTAACGTTATGTTATCTAGCTCCTGAGGAAGGCATATGTGTGCCGAAATGTTGAGCGGAAAGATAATTTTAGTTGTTGATAACTTAAGTCTAGCTATAGAATTCATTAAAGAATTTAACAGACAAGTTATAGGCTACTCTGGTTATTAAAATGTAAGCATGCCATAAAAATCTTTGGATTTTTCATCATAAATTTCCAGTTATTCCAGGCGGTCGATCTAGTCGGCATAGAAAGTACGGAACAGGAATAACAACAATCGCGCTAACCAATGTCCATCATCGTTCATAGCTATGAAAGAAGACGCATCTTCTGCGAACTGCGGAAAATAACTCTTCAGCACGAGGAAAGCTCGACATTTCCAATCGAAAGCATATCGATATCGGCGCTGGAACACACTTTCAATAATCGCTCGAGCTGCATCAACCGGAGTCACCAGAAGTTTCATAGGGATATGAGGCAAAGCTTCTTTCGCAATAGTCAAAAAATTGTCCGTTGCGATTCCTCCAAGAACCACGATAGTGACGGAAACTCCCTTCTTTTTGTGTAGCATTTCTTGCCGCAAGGAAGAAAAAAATCCATGCAACGCGATTTTACTGGCACTGTAAATGCTACTCCTTACGATTGGCAATTCCACCACGATCCCCGACACGACGCCGATTCTGCCACGACTTTTTATCAACATGGGCAGTGCCTTGCTTACCACGTCCGTGAAGGACAAGAAATTCACCCGTAGCATTTGTTCCAGAAGGGTGAAATTGGCCGCACTTCCCTCCCACCATCCTTCCGCCATAATGGCGTGGTTTAGGATGAGTTGATCCAAGCCCCCTAGGTGTTCTTCCACATTGGCAACGACTTTGGATCGCTCTTCTGGATCGGCCATGTCAGCCACCACGTAGTGCACTTGCTGGGCGCCAAGTTTCTCACACCGCTCGACAACTTTCTTCAGCAAATCTTCACTTCTTGCGGTGATCATCAGTCTGGCCCCCAGTTCTGCATACTGGTAAGCCAGCTGCTCACCGATCCCTTTCGAGGACCCAGTGATCAGAATTCGCTGGCCTTTAATGGCTTCTGGGTCGAACGGATCGTAGTAGAACATCTCCCAGTAAACTAGGAACGCCAGAGACAAAATCCCAACAGTGATCAACTTTCCCATCGTGACGGTCGTTTGGCTAGCGTTATGGTCGTCGAAGGTTAAAATAGAAGTTTGGACGTTAGTATGCTGCACATTATATGAACCATGTCCTCCAGGTCTTCAAAAAAACTTGTTTTCCTTGAACCATGAACATCATAAGATGCTTGTAATCAATATACTGTACATGTACGCCGTACCTTCACTACTAGCAGCCCTGTAACTATCAAGGCTGCTAGTTGAAATTATGTCGATTTCAGCTTTAGTTAGTTTAGTTCGGCAAATGAGGGCAGTTACAAATGTCGACTCCTATTAGGAGCCATCCATACAAGACGACCTGCAAAGGGAAGAGGAAGGTATGTGAAAATGGGACACAGGCGGTTTATGGATGAGCCTTGACCTTGTATAGGGAAAATTGGAAATACTGTATATCCAGTTTTTTTTGGAAGCTTTTAGCAAACATGGCGAATTATTCCCCGTTTCCAACGCTATTTTGTTTAACTGCCATTGCGCGTTGTTTAACTCAAATGGCAAATTACATGCAAAATACATGTGTTCATTTTATTGCCAATGCTAA
>JAQGBX010006097.1:0-12890 GCA_034698745.1 Megaphyllum sjaelandicum
CAGCAGTTGACTGTACTTCCGTTTGGCCAATAGGAATACTGGATTCTTTGACCTAGATGACACCTATAGATGTCAACGCGTGTAAAGGTCAGCAAAATTATTCAAACCACTTACAGGCAGGCAAAACTGCTGGCCTCAATCTACAGATTTGAGTACCCCTATTATACAGGGTACATACAGTACATGATGTACTCTAGCTACTACACTTTTAAATCAAATGAGATATTTTACATCTACAGTGTACAGTAAACATGTATTGTACATGCAATTTCTGAAGATACAGTATTACATGTACAGTATAAATAAAAACAGTAAAATGGATAGGGGAAATGTACAGTGTACATGTACATGTATTTCAACACATCTTTCATGTCTGTTGCTGAGATCGAAGCACTGTACATGTGCATGTAGACCTACTGAACAGTAATGTACAGGTACATGTATATTATTCCATCATTCCATCATATCCATACTAGCTGACAAAATTAACAAAATAGCCCTAAGAAACAGCCAAAAAAGTCAGTTGTTCCAAGCAGTGCGAGAAAGTGTTGTATTTTTACTTAAAGCAGTGAAAATCATACCGTAAAATTGCATAAACATTGCAAGTTGCTCAATGGAAGTGCTGATGGAAGTTAGAAAGCTTACCCTCACAAGTAGCTCTAAATTTAATTTGTTTGATTCTGAAGGAAGAAATTGTTTTTAGGAGAAAATAAATTTCTGTATCTGATTTCAAAAGTATGGCAGCAGCTGATAAACTTGGTGGAGGTCATGTCATGGTTTAGTACACCGGTAAAAGGACACTTATTAATGCTATCAATAAGTGTATTCGGATTCAGAGCGATTTTCTCATACTGTACTGTATATCAAGTGAAAGGCCCAATGCACTGTGCTAAATTAACCGAAGAATGGCTGCTCTATGCTGTTAGAAGAGGAATTACAACACCTCCCCAATCGCCTGTGTTGAACCATATTGAAAATTTGCGGGCCATGTTTGATAAGAAAAAGGAAGTTTAGCAGAATAAAGGACTAATCGTACATTTTAGGAGAAATTGGTTAAAATAAATCCAAGCATTACACAAAGCTTAATAAAGTCAAGGCCCAGAAGATTACAAGCTGCAATTGATGTAAAATACTCCATCCTGTACGCCCAATTTATACTAGTAGGCCTACATCAAGAGATGGCTGTGTTGAAATACTTTTTCCTCATTCATTCTATTATTTTTCTGCAATGTTTCATGTAGAAATGTTCAGAATGTGTTTTAATTACATATACATGTAATTTATATTAGTATAAGTTCCATTGCATAAAGTTATGAATTGATCGAGATATTAAAAAAAAAATATATGGTGTTGAAATACTTTTCTCTCACTATACATTATACCATTTGAACTTCTTTACAAACGGTGTACTGTATGATAAACTTATAATTAATTAGGCTCATACACCTTCCAAAAAAGGTGTACTTTATTGTGATAATTGTAAAAAATGTAACACATTCACTACCAAATAAATTAATTGTATTCGCGTTAGATTTCTATGAGCTTTACTTGTTGAATTATGGAAATGATTCCGCCTAAACATGCATTTTTGACAAAATTTTATTGATATTCTGTAAAATAAAAATTCACGCAATTTAGCATTAGCCAAAGACGTTTAACAGAATATACTGTACAGTACATGCATTATTTAACAAAGATTTTCGAACACATGTACATTTAGCGTTTCTCCAACAGCCCTGAATTATAGAAATATTTTTCTTTGAACCAAAACGAACTAATAGCCAAAATCCCTGGGAAGGCTAGCTCATGTGCTTAACTATGACCTTCATCATAAGACAGTCGTTTTTTAAATATTGCGGATTTTCGATTTCTTCATAACTGAACATAGTTTTCTCTGATTTTCGACGTTGCTTTCAACTTTTTTCGACAAATGTACTTTTTTCCTGGAATCTGATTGATCAAAAATGATAATTTCGATTTTATGAGGAAATGCTTGAGGTAGGACGTCATCGTATTCTCCTTTAAGGCAGACCTGATAAAACTGTACATGGGTTTTCGAGAAAAATATAAGAATTTGCATCCTGTATCCATTCTTCATAGCATAAAACTCTTCACTCTGAATGTCCCAACTTACTTCATCAAGCCCATCCTGTTTTAGTTTTTTGAAATTTTGAAGTTTCCAATACAAAATTCCGCTATCAGAATAGAAGAATTTGTGCAAGGCAGAATAGGGCATAAGTCTAAGTTTAAAGGTAACTGAGTCATCTTTTATGTATGGTGAACCTTCCTTCACAAATTTACATGGAATGATATCCGGAAATTCGTATTCAATTGTCTCTGTGAGATCTTGATGAAAACCGAAATCATGCACTCTCCAAACATTCCTTCCAATCAAATTTCCACTTTGATCTAGCATACTTAATCGCGTTTGATGAAATTCATAATGTCTAGAGCGTTGGAATGTTTTCATTAACGATGATGTGTATTTCAACCCAAAAACCTCATAGCTATAGTTGTATGACAATTTCCCTTCTATTCCAACGGTATAGCCCTTAGCGGTTAACCAACCGCTATTAATACTTTCCAACTTTCCGGTTTTTAAGTCGTTGAATTTTTTACCAATTCCGTTGATAATCCAAGTGAACTCTGGAGAGTTTTCTTCCACCCAATTCCGAGATAAAACTGCTACGTTTCTAGTCAACGACTTTAAATATTACGAATACAAAAATTAACAACATTACATATACTTTGAATTACTCGTTGTAAATTAAAATGTATAGGCCTACCTCCACATTCAAGTCAGTGTCTGAAAATGGAAATAAATATATTTAAATTCTGAAAACATACGATTTGCTGCGAGTTAAAATTATACTAAAGAAAATTTGGTACAAACATGTACTAGTATGTACTAATCAATTTTTTACTTAGAGCAAATAGAGTATAACTATCCAATCTTTGGCCATGATTTCAATACGAGCTATTTACAAAATTTGCACTGTACTGTCTTTCAAAGAAAATTATTTTGGATAGTTTAAAGCTTTTAAAGAAATCTTGTTATGAACAAAATTCATTCGACTTATATTTTTATGAGATTTCATTTACAGTATGTTTATAAAAATTTGTCAACTTGCTTCCTACCATAGTTCTTTTAGACCAAATTACTGACTGCGTTACCTTCCTTCGTGGCTTTCAGGGGGCTGACATCATCGCTGATTAGTTCATAATTCATGTGCAGTTCTTGAATAGCTTTGGAATGTTCAGTCCGAACGGTTGTCAGCATCTCCACTAAGCTTTGAGGCACATTTACAAAAGTGGATTTGGCATCCAACTTTTGGTCATTCAACTCTTTCGTGATTTTCTTCTCCAAAGCACACAATTGTTTTTCCATCTTTTGGACTATATTCAGCAAGAAATTAAGCATTATATCATTCATGATTATTTCTTTTCATAAATATTCATTGAGTAAACATCTGTCTTGCCTTCCTGCGTGTGATTGGTCTTCAGTTCATCGATGACTTTCGAATTGCCCACCTGAACAATTGACAACTTTTTCGCAACGTTTTCTTGCATATCATCGCAACTTTTCTTGACTTCCCTGGAAATTTGAGCCCGTTCTTCAGATAAGCTGGACTTCAACATCAGTTCGTAGTTTATCTTTTGGTCATCCATTTCTTTCATCAGTTTTTTATCTAACGCCAGTATTTGTCTTTCCAGCTTTCGGGCTAGATTCATCGATACGTCAACTAATAAATCGTCCCGGACTTTACTCAACCTTTCCTCAAATGTAGCTTTTAGCTTTTCAATATTCGTTTTCAAAACTTGTTCATTATTTCCGCAATTGCATTTCAACTTTTCCTGTCGCATCGCTTCGACATCTCGTCTGAGATCAGCGAGATCATTCATCTATAACAATTTAAACTTGGAAATGAAGTTGTGTCTTGTCAGTAAATTACCTGTTGTTAAATTTAATTACATAAATTATCGAATGTTTCAACATGCCACTTTAGTCATCTCTTTTTCTTCTATTGATGGTTTCCACACTTTAGGTAAAAGACGTTTTGTGGAAAACTTGCATTTTGATTGGTGTTCCTGTCAAGGTTTAAAAGAAACAATTACAACCTATTAAGGATATATACACGTAATGTCGAATATCTTTAAAAATAATATATTTACCAAGACACCGGACAGATTGACAATCTTATCGCATCCATTTTGTTCAAACAAACAATGAGCTTTAAGGTTATAAACACCCATTTCAAACTCTTTATCTTGGGTGATCTGCAAATTTTGAATGCAAAAACAATTATTATAACAAAAATTATCTATAAATTCACAAAAGCGCATGAAAATTTAATATAATCCGATTTTCTAACGATGTTTGAAAATGGAGTTTCCCCAGATAATCGAAATCAGGAATAACCCGAAAAGCTAGACAAATTTTAACCTATGAAATATAATTTTAAAACATTTAACACGAATTCAGTGATATATAAAAAGTGACGTGGTATTACCTTGTTTATTGATGAGTTTAGGCAGTTCATAATAGGACAAGGTTTGTTAGAAAACGTGCTATGACATTTTCCACAAAGTGTATGCTTGCAGCTAGCGATGTAATGATAAATGGCCACGTCACTACAATGCAAACACTTGAATTTATTGACCTGACCATCTTCAATAAATTTGACCTTGGACAAAACAATCAAAAGCTTTGCCTTATCAATGGCTAAAATGAGATAAATAAAAAATTATCGCAAAAAATTGGTTTCTTAAAGGAAGTTTTGTTTTAACGTTATAGATATACTCACAGGAAAGAATTTTCCCTTCCATTGTCAGGTAGAGAATCATTAAACAGAGCTATTGTAGGCTGACTCGATCTAAAAAATCTTGATTCACAAAGCGAAATTTGACCTTTTAATGATAGTGCAATCTTTTCAACAATCAGTTGATTATTGATAATTGTTAATAGCAATTTTTGATAATAAATACCAGTACATACATGAGCCATTCAGTATGATCCCAGAGATAAAATAAACACAAATTTACGTTTACTGCTAACGCATTATAGTCTTGTTCAGCAAGAAAACAATTTCGTTTGATACGTTTAGATTTAGAAAGCCTGTTTTTTTGTTGAAGAAATGATGCAGTAGAACTTCTATTGAAAATGTGTGAAAAGATCATCACGTCAGAAAATGAAACGTTTTATAGAGTGTATCAGAAATATGAAAGACGCGTATACGAACAGTATTAATTTGTAGATTAAAAAAATTCCGTATGAATTGTCACGGATTTGCTAGATGACTCATATGAAAATAAGAAATTTTAAAATATTACGATGTAGCTACCATAATTATCATTAAACCAGACACTGCATGAAACACGATTTGGGGATTCATAAAATAAAATGTTAGAAAACTTGAAAATAATGCGAAGTAATTTAGGATAATTAGTAATTCGGAGTCCATTTTTGATATTAACAGCTTTATTTGTTAAACAGTAAAGTAAATAGAAAAAAATTCATAAACAAGAATACAAAACAGTAAACTAAGAGTTTTTTTCAATATTAAATTTTAAAAAACTCACAAGAAATGTCACGAATTTCCATTAACAATTTTTAAAATAATTTTGTTTCGGCTACTAAATTTCCTGTTAAAACTGACTTTACAATGGCAACCGAAGTTTTAGTGTACCAGGTTGTGACGTTGCCAAAAAAAAATCCACTAGCTTAGGAATACCGATTGAAAAACACTTTTGTCGAATGTTCCACAACGTTATTCTTAAGTATGTGCTACCGTGAATTTAATCGTGAGGCAATCATTTCTCAAATATCTCGGATCTTCAATTTCTTTGTACGTGAATTGAAATATCATGCTTTTATCAGCTAACTTGCTCTCGACCTTCCTGTTCATGTGTTTCTTCTCTTCCGAGTCGGACTGGTCAAACAACAGCACACTGACCGTGTGATTAAAATCTTTGGACAAATCATCGTCGTACTTTCCCCGGATGCAGAACTGAAAGAACACCAAGTGCTTTTCCTCAAAACGCTTCAAGATCTGCATCCTGTAACCATGTTGCCTGCTGTAAAACTCGTCGCTGTGGATGTCGTGCCACGTCCTGTTCAGTCCATCACGTTTCCGCTGCGCGTAATTACTTATGTTCCACACCAGAACACCATTCTTGGAGTAGGTGTACTCGTGCGAAACGGTGTAGGGTACCAGCTTAATCTTGATCTTGACGGTGTTGTCTTTGACGTAGGGCGAGCCATCCTCCAAGAAGTGGAAAGGAATGTTGTTCTGGCAACCTCCTCGATTCGTGGACTGGAAAGGGGTGCCAAATGGAGAATCACACACTCTGCAAGCGTTATTCTTCACTTGATTGAGGCTTTGGTCCATCAGAAGAATCTTTCCCTGGTGAAATTCGTTGTACGCTATACAATATGCGCGATGCGAGTCGTAAATCCTCTCGCACATCTCGTAAACGATGGACACAGACTTTGTCTTCCAGCAGTACGAAATTGCCGCCTGTAGCTCGAACGTGGAGCCTCTCGCCCTCATGTAGTTGCTCCGAAAGCTCTTCATCTTACCAGACTTCAAGTTTCGCAACTTGGAAGATAAGTTGAAGATGTTCCACGTGAATTCGTGAGACTTTTCCTCCATCAGCAAACTGAATATTCCCTTAACTTGGCCATTCAGCGCCTGGGCGGATAACGAGTTTCATACAAATTGCACCATTGATAAGGTCGATATCTCGGAAACAAACCATCCCATATCTTACCTCAACTCTTATGTCCAAAGGAAATGGCTGCCGCAAAGTGTCTTCTTCTGAAAAGATAGCATTTCTGTTATGAATGAGATTGCATGCACGTCAACTTTTAAAAGCCTCGTTTTGATATTACCACAATGCAGGCAAACTCTGACATATATACTTGCATATATTTCCTTTTATGACCCCTTTTAAACTTATGGGCAGAGATATCCGCACTTACGTACTTTCTGACATTATTATAACAATTACAGGTTATTAAATTTATTATGTCGATACAGTACAAATATGGCTATAGTCATTTAATCAGATGGCTAAGTTTAAGAAAATCCAACCAATGACGAGACAGCGGATATGAAATCTCTAAAGGGCTGAAAGAATTTAGATATTGCCGGCCATCTTAGGGTGCTCAACGTGGAGTCAAATTGCGAGCGTTGATCTTTAATTATGTAAGGCACGACAGAACGAAGCATCCATTTTTGGAAGACGTTTGATAATGACGATTTTGGCACCTTGGCAAACTTACTTGTCAAAAATAAAATTGCAATTATAAATACTAACAACACTAAAAGCGACATCTAGACGAGTCGTACTTTAAGGGAGAAAATAATCTGGGAAATACGTTCCATATATTTCATTTTCCGTCTGCAGATTTAAGCACAGTTATTACATACTTTCTGTATTAGGGTATTGTGTTAAGCACCGTCTTAACATTGCAATGTATAATTATAGTTGTATACACATTATTAAAAACTACCTACTAGCTTTCTTGAAACTTGTAATGTTGCCTTCAGCAAAAATCCGCTCAAAATTTAACTTTAGAATATCCATGTCATTAGAAACTTTATCGTGAAGAGTGGCCAGCCCTTCTGCCAATTTGTCCTCCAATTCCTTTACGCATTTTTGAGTTTCTTTAATATTGCTGCTTTTCTCATCAGATTCTTCCGTATTGCTGCTTTCATCGAATGATTCGTTATGGACGTCAGACTCGATGCTGAGCTGGTCATCATAAAAAGCCACTCGGTATAAGCCTATTAAAGATTCAAAACTGTCTTCGGAAATGTCTGTCCAACTAGTGTCTTTGTCACTTTTTATGAAATTTTCCGTCGAACTGGCCTGATCTGTCAACGATGTGCTTGGACTGTCTCCATTAATTTGAAGCTTATCAGCTTCAATTCCGTTTAACTTCGCCTTCATTCCGTCTAATTCCGCTTTCATAAAATTTCCCACACTTTGAGAATTTCGCGAAAGTTTCTCCTTTCTCATAGTTTCGATAGGCCTATTGTCATCAACCGCCGATAAAGCATCTTCAATCTTTAAATTCACGTACAAAGATTTATGAATATTTTATACAAACATTCTCTGTCGTCGGTGAAGAATTATGAAAGAAAAATTTGATCAGTTTACCATTTGGTCAGCTGCAATCGGTAACTTCATGTTGAGTTTGTTTTGAGGGGAAAATTTGCAGTTAGATTTGTGATCCTTTACGTTTTGTGAAAAAAAAGCGAAGTAAGAATTAGTCGTTGAATAAGAAATGTGCAATGTGAATAAAAGGTGTTTTTACCAAAATATCTGACAAGTGTACAATTGTTTGGCAGCCGCTGTCTCTATATATGCAATACACTCGCAATTCGTTTACTCGAGATTCAATTGCAATATCGTGAGTGACCTTCGAAAAAAAAGCGAAAATTTTATTAATGCTAAGGAGTTAACTTAATGGTCGTCATTTGAAAACAAATACAATATTTCTATCATCGGTATATTCATACACTTACAGAAATTAGCCATTTAACTCTTTTAAAGTTCCTTTAAAAATGAAATGTGCGGGTTTTGAAGTTCTTTTAAAAAAGAAAAGCTCGATCGTTTCAAGACAAAGAATATTCATACATTATATTCACAACACATGCAGACCTTGCAATTGTCTAAGTCTCTTCTGTATAACTAAAAGATTTAGTCAATTTCAGAAAATCATGTTGTTGGACTAAGTTTGAAAAACAGATCTCAAACTACATGTACATGTACTGTATATTGAAATAGGCACCTCACTGACTTTATTGAAAACATCCAGTATTTGAAAAACTGTAAAGAACCATTTCATGTAAAAATTATCACATCTTCAGTATATCATTACGTACCTTAGCCATTGGAATGCCAGGACAATCTTATACAGGGCATAACTTGGTTGCATATGAGTGACGACAATTTCCGCAAAATAGATGCTCACAGGTAGCCACATAATGGTAAATTACAACCTCATTGCACACATCACACCTGCACGAGTTAGCTTCAGTGGCGTCAACAAATTTAATGAAGGGAATGAGTGATATAAGCTTGGCTTTTTTAACAGCTAAGATGTAGGCTACAATTAACATCAAATTGATTTTAAAAATATTGAATCTTCACGTGCAAATCGTTAACGAGTGATTAAACTTACATGAAGGAATTTCCTTTTTCATATTTCCATACTGCATCGCCAACTAGAACCAGTACCAAAGTTTACATGGCATTAAATATTTTTACAACTCAATTAATGACATATTACAAGTAGGAAACTCAAAATATGAGAAGATGCGCCATTTTAATTCGCAAAAAATTTTAACAAGATTTTGGAAAAAAAAATAAGTTATTTCAAGTATTGTGATTACTTCTAAATAAAGAATTCTGTTATTGAAATATTTTAATTTGATAAGAATGGCGTGAAAAGCAAAAAAAAATCAAATTAAATTTTAAAACCAGTTAATTGGAAGGCTACAGTATAATGTTGCTAATTTGTTATTACAGTATGTTATTATTCAACACGAATGAAATATTCAACTAACATTATACAATTAATTGTAAAAAATGCTTCAGTAGGTCTCATTATTCCACAAAGATGCAGGGTTTAAAAAAGCCACACAACTTTCTGAAAACCTTCTTAACAAACTAACGAATTTAAACAACTTTAGAAATTATTCAATTGTTTAATAACAAAATTGATAAAATATAAATTCCACGAATTTTTTTACTGCAATACATGTACATTAAGGTTTGATTTAACTCATTGAAAATGCAAGAGTGTATGAACACCAAAAACACAACGTTTATAATGTTTCTCACTTACCATCGACTTGAAATTATCACAATATGCAGTAGCTGTTCAAATGACGTTGGTTTTTTAAATTCTTAAGATGTAATTAGATATATTGTTACTTTGGTCTGTGACCTTTAAACAATTACACTATATATACTGTATGCAGGTGTTGCTCAAACGTTTTTCCTGTGTTTGGAGTCGGAATCGAAATCTACATGTACTGTATGTTCTATAATCTGTCGAAGAAAATGTTAAGAATACCTTTAGCACCAAATTGATTAGACGTCACCCTAAAATTTATCAAAATTTGCATATTTAAATCGCATATTTAATTCTCAAATTCTTCACTCAGAATGTCGCCCATTATGCCACTGTTTACCCGATCAAAGTCACCATGTTTAATTGTTGAATTTCCATATCGGAATCTAATTGCTTCAATAAAATAACGTGTTAAATTAGGATAGAGCCATTTTCCAGATACTCGGAATTCTTGGCTTCAGTATTCTGCATTTCTTGATCGAATCTGTAATCACAAGCTTTCCAAACATTTCTTTATTTTTATATTTATCGTTTTGGTATAATAAAAACAATTAACGTTGTAGAAAGTTATTAATGTGATGTCATATTCCTAATATTATGTTGTTAATTTGCGGGACATGTGCATAAAACATGTTATCAATATCGCCAATCAGGCAAAGGTTTTACGAATCGTACTTTGGCAATCGTGAAGTCAAGAGTGCTAAATTGACACACTGACTTGTTTTCCAAACTAATTAAACTAATCAATGGAATCTTATTGCCCACGTGACTTCACGATTAATAAAAAATGATTCTTAAAGAATTTGTCTAAATACCGGTACCCATTTTAGATTTATTTTTGTAGGCTTTTAACACAGTATACGAAATACAAGTATGGTCACTTCGCGCATTCCTTGTGTCCCTTTTTTGCAGCGCCAACATTCCTACTAGCGAATGACTTTATCAAAATGCATTAATTGCTATCACTCCTTTCAAACGGATTGCTATATACTTAGCCAATTAGGAAGTAGTGTGCAACCCTGTGGCTATGTAAAGCGAGTGACACGTCAACTACGATACGATCATTATCCCCTTGGAAAGTACTGAAACCGAACTGCCATATCAATTCTTGCCCTGCGGTCTATTTTATGGACACGGGGACATGAAAGGTGCCGACACAGTGACCATACTAGTAGGCCTATTATGGCCTACTCATGTAATCCATGAGCAAATAGCTCATGATGATACGATAGAATGATCATCAGAAATGCGTATTCGTTCTTTAGGTTTCTATTATTTTTATATACCGTTGAGATGTATTCTAATGAGCATGGCGAATATAATTTTTTTTAGAAAACTAGAACGAATAAATTAAGCGACTAAGTAATTTAAAAAAAATTATGAAAAAACTAACAACACTGTTAGATTGTCAATAACGTTAATAAAAAATAAAATTTCTGTAAAAAATGCATATTTGGGGTAAAGTACTTACTATAGTGCCCAAATAACATGCAGGATAACATTTACAAGTTTTCACGTTTTACCTGCAATTCGACCACCATTTTTCATCTTCGGAAAATACTTTTCTATAATTCATCCTAAAACCAAAAACTTCCCAGAATTAAGTTAAAACAACAACTGAAGTCATTTAAAAATACTTTATTTTAATAAAAAGTCGTTTTATATAAAATGAAATTTGAACGATTTCAAAGTCAATCTCTCCTGTCACTGCTAAGGATGATGGCCGCTCTATCACCCTGATGCTCGTCCAAATTCGAGTAATGAATCAAAGGCTCTGACGACCTGGATCTAGATCCTCTTAAGAAAGAAGAGAACACTCCTCGAATTCTGCTCATTATACTTTCGTTTTCGCCTTCCCCGTTGGAACATCCGTTCCAGCGCCTGCAAAACAGAAAACCACACTAAGAACTTCTGGAGATACATGCACCTCGACATTGACCCCAAACATGGGACACATTAGGATGGCTTACCTGGAATAAAATATTGATACCGCTATCACAAAAATCACCAGAACGATTAAAATTCCAAACCCAGCCCAGTAAAACGGAACGGCCGGTGCGTGTTTTTTGATAGCGTTTTGTTTCTCAGGTTCTAAAATAAGGATAAATACTCTTTGAAATTATTTCTGCCGACATTATCCATCGATATTCAGATTGTCGTATGTCGACATCTTTTCAGAAACTCCGGAGGATGCAGTGATGAGCCAGTTCCAAAGTCAAACTTACCGGTATGCAGGTTAGCTCTCACGAACGCTTTACGATTGTTGGCAAAGTTAGGATGACTGGCAACGCACACCAACATTACTGACCCCTTGACGATATACCGGTTGTTTTCTGGATTCCAATCCAATTCGGCAGTTGATAGTCCTGGTCTGAGCTCGTGTTCCATGAAGGTCGATTTGACGGGCAAAGAGTTCACCTCCCAGGTTAACGAAGGAACCGGATGTCCATTTGCGCAAATGCATTTCAAACCCACAAGCTCGTTTATGGAAATATTTAACGGTTGATGAACCACTTGTCTTTGGAAGAATAATATCACTGGATCATCAGGAGTTTCTGAAAAAGATTTCGAAATCCATTTAATATGAGATTTTTGAAAAATTTCCCCGCCATAACTCGTAGGCTAAAACTTCGCAGTAAGCAGTATCTTTTCAAGAAGGAGTTTATAATGCGACACGAGCCTAATTCGTAAATGAGCAAAGCATAAATTTAAGCAAGATCCTCGATCTACACAATTCAGCGCATGTTTTGCGATAGCATAAGCATATACAGGGTGATTCCTAAAGTCACGTCTCAGAGAAAAAAAAATTATATCTTCAAAATGGTAACAGATACGAAGATATATCCTTTCAAGCACTTTTAATAGTTCTTCGATCATGAGCTAGGTCTGCGGATTTTTTCAGATATGTCAGAAACCGCTGCAGATAAGTTAAAAATGTCAATTAGAACGTTGTAGGGCGATGCCTAATTAGTATAATAAAGTTGGTTTCAAATTGTTTTGAACATAGCACAATGTTCCAGAA
>JAQGBX010006098.1:0-12890 GCA_034698745.1 Megaphyllum sjaelandicum
CAGGTATCCGTTGTAAATTTGAATTTCTAGACGATAAGTTTAGAAATAAAATATTTTCAATAATTTGTTGCCTATAGACAACGAAAATAATATCTAAAGGCCGTAATTTCCTCAACCCAATATTTGTTTTATGTGGTAATAAAATAATAAACGATGTACATGTATAAATATGTGCAAATATTGCTGGAGGCGTTTATAAACGTTGTCATTTCCAACCACTTGAACATTGAAATTCAAGATCGATAAAAAAGATAAATACCCAGAAAATATGAATTTAACATTCATAAATTTCCCACGCAATAATTTTAAATTAAAATGTTGCACCATAGTGCAACATATGGTTAAAAGTTTTTAATCCATTGAAATTCGACGCTTGGAAAATTGCTAAATGTGGAATTGTACCTTCGTAAACTGTAGAGAACCATTTTTATTGAAAACATTTCATTTTATGCCACAGATTGCCGACAAGAAAACCCGGAGCCCTGTTGCCTGGCCAAGCCCTTTATGCCTCTCACAGCCAACTTCCGTCTTCCAGGTTAGCCCAGAGCCCCTCCCGCAAGGGGCGCCACCGACGCCAGCTCTCAGACTCCAAAATCCCGGCCTTCTCCCCCATCAAGGAGGATAAGGATTTCGAGTCGGAGCTTGGACTGAAGGCTTTCTACAAGTCCTTCGAGTACGAGTCCATCGACGACGCCTTGCGGGCCGAAGGGTTGCTGGGCCCGGGCTCCATGGACATGCAGCGGCCATCGACGGCCCTGGGCACGTTTGGCGACTCCACGATGGCCGACGCCATAGCCATGGCTGGGCTGGGGTACTCACGCATGCCGGAGCTGAGGGACACGGTCATCGGCGACTACCCCAACGGCTACCTGCGCCGCACTGGCGGCAGCAGCAGCGACTATTACTTGGCCCGGAGGTCGAGCGAGGGGCGCATGGTGGGCCTGGAGCAGCTGGGGCGCAGCTCCAGCCAGGAGGGCCTGTACTGGACGGACGGGCGCCATGGCCGCCATTACTACATCCCGCAGCATGGCGCCGGCTCCCACCGGGAGCACCGGTCGGGCAGGGAGCACAAGTCCAGGAAGCCGCGCTCTTGGCACCCCTCTCCGTACGTTTCCGAGGACGAGGATGACCAGCTGACCAGGGAGGAGAAGAAGCAGAAGATCAAGGCGGAGATCGCCAGGCGGCGACGCCAGATCGAGGAGAATTCCAAGCTCCACGACGAACTGCTGCGCCTGGCCAGGGCTAGGGAGCACGCCACCGCAAAGCTCCACGCCACGGCGGCAGCGGCGGCCATGGCGCCTCCCCAGGCCGACGTTGTGCCCAGCTACGCCTCCAGCTACGAACTCAGTGGCGTCGACCATAGGGGCTACCCAACGACGACTGTCCGTCCCATCGATCAGAGCAGGAGCATGCCCTCCATAAGCTCTCAAGCCGAGTTTCGGGAGGCTGGGAGCGTGCTCAAGTCCATCGATGAGATCTTGCAGTACGACCATTACGGCAAGCCCGCCTACGAGGTGTACGGGGAGATCTTCGGCAAGGTGCCCCACACCTCGCAGCGCCAGGCTATGCAGGCCGCATATGCTCAGTACGACAGGAGCAGGCAGTATCCTCCGACGGCCTACGAGGGTAGGCGCAGCGGTCATCCTCCACTGCGCTACAGCTTGTCTGCAGAGGATGAGTCCATCAACCGGATTGCGTCCACCTTCCGGCCAGAGTACGACTACCCGCCAGCGTCCTACTACGAGTATGGCGACTACTCGCCCTTGACCACGGACATTGACACCCCGCCTGACTTCACTCCGGCCATGCCGCTGCTGCCCGATATGCCGTCGCGCTCCCGGAAGCTCCTCGAGCACCTCGGAAGCACCCCCATCACCGACACCATGATGGCGGCGCAGTCGAGTAAGTAGGCCTGCTTAATTTAATATTCGAAACATTTGCTCTGTTCGAATGGGGTTAATGATTGCACGTTATCTGATGAATTGGGTCCATCATCCATCATGAATTAGTCAGGGCTGTGATCTGGTGAAGATAAGAAGAGATCCTTTTATAGCAGCCCAAGGGAGACTTGACCTATTATTTTGTATCGTAAATACATGTACATGTAGTAGTATACCAACCATGTATTTACTCAAAACGGACACAGCGCAGCGTTAATTGACAACACCCCCGCAAGTAGCACCAAATCAAGAGCTTGTCCCAAAACTAACGTTGTTTATATTAATAAATAATTAGGGCAGGTCAGTTTATTAAGTACAGATTCTTGCTGACATGTAAAAATGACAAGAGAAGTGTTCAATACCCGCAATCATTTAAAAAAAACGGCTGTATGGATTTTAATGAAATTTGTTGGGAAACATTCTTCCATCATTCCTGAACATATTACAACATTAAAATATGTTTCAAAAAGTATACGTACTTAAAATTCGAAAGCAAAGATGGACTTCGAGGATATAGTGGCTCCCCAGCGGTCTTTTGTTCGTTTTTTAACTTTTGAAGGCATTTCAGGGGAAGAAATTTATGAAATGTTTGAGGTCCAAGTGATCGGTATATGAGTGGATTGAAAATTTCCGAAAATGACAGGCAACTGTGAAACTTTAGAAGGAACAAACCCTCAGAAATACAGATTTTCAAACTTTGGCTATGATATTTTTTGAGTGAGGCATGCACTCGCTGCCAGAACGATGGGGAAAATGCATCTCCCAAAATGGATTTTTTTTTAAAAATATTATATGATGTTTACTTGTATTTCATTAAAATCCTCACAGTTGTTAAAAAAAAGCAGTAGTCTTTTATGATACAAATTAAAACAATGTAGTCTCAATAGAAGTCTGAATTCAAAACCGATTCAAAAGCACTCATCATATACGAACATGTGCCCATAAAATTGACTAAGTGTCGGTTTGATTTTCATTTTTATCATATTAGGGCCAGCTTTGTACAGGTCACGTAGTGAATATGACAGCAGGCAAGCGTCGGACCATTATAGTTCTGTAGGCGTTCCATTGGACCAGCGCTATGCTGAGGCCACTCGAAGTGGTCAAGGGCATTACAGCTCGCGGCCTCATTCTGCACTTCCATCAACATCCTCTTCTTCCAGGACAGTGCATGTAAGAACGTAAGCTCACTTTTCGTCTATTTGTATTTTGTGACAATTGCTGGGTAGTTTTGCTGCGCTTATGTTTCTCCCAAGCACGTTGAAATATGTAAACTGGTCTCTTGTTCGTACATGTATGACCATTTTCTCACCTGAACCAGGTCACCTTGACCAGTTGATTTTTTAGTAATTTTTCATGATCAAAATCTGGTATGACCATTTGTTGACTTTATTTGTACGCATTACCTGACCAAGTTTACAAGGTTCTAGAATGGTTGTGCCTAGGATCTTTGGTTGTGTTGCTCATGCCAGAATTGGTTGTTTAAATGCATATGGGGGATATTCTATATACATGTATATAAAGAAGAGATGTATGATTCGGGCGTTGTGAATGTCTGGCTGGATGCATGCCTGGAGCCCCGTAGCGGAACATTACATTTTTCTTAGTTTTGTACGTGATGACGCAAAACGAGTACAAAACGAGAAAAAAAAGAATCTTCCGCTACGGGGCTCCGTATGTCTTGTGGTTCGTTCATTAGGCCTAATTCGTCACTTTCACTCGATAGCTTCGTTCTAGCTAGTTGAGTTAATGAATGACTTCATTTAATCAAAAATAGTAAATAGCAGAACTGTGCTGAAACTCATTAAAAAATTGGCATATTTCAACGTCCTCTCCATTGCTTTCGATTTGGCTTTTCGTTTATGTTTTCTGAATAATTGCTAAAAAATTCAAGCCTCGTTTTAGAAGACTTCAATTGTCATCCTAAATTTTTTGTGTTTCTTTTTTGTTATATCCCGTATATTCGTTTCCATGATTTAGAAGGTAAGAATTTGGGTGACTAATTTTCACCGATTGTTTTTGGTAGTCTAGATTTTCTATCCCTTTTCTTTATTTCTGATACTTCTATTGTTGTTCTATTTTAAAACGTACGTGTATTTCTTTTTACTTGCACACTTTTTATTCTTATTATTTTTTCATACTTGTATCATAGTTTTCATCACAAATTGAAACGATAGTATGCGGAGTTCAATTTTCTCTAGAACTTCGAGTATCAATTAACCGTTCTTGGCATTGCGAACAAAAATCGAAATTGTCCATCAAGATTTGAACATTTCCAAACGATAAGTTTTACCATTGAAGTTAAACAATAGAAACATATTGATTCCACGTATTATAGACCCAGTAATTCGACTTTAGAAATAGTTAAATTATACTAGTTGTATGCAAGCCATCCACTTTAATATTTTTCATCTCAAGTATCCATTTTTATCTTGCTGTTCAAATTTGACACATCTATTAATTACACCCACCCCTGTTTGCGTATTTAGGAGCCGAACCCTGGCCGAAGCGGGCCACAATACAACTTCCCGGTCAAAAGAATTCTTCTGACAAGAGACCCAAAAGACCGGTCCATTAGTGGTATGCATTTTGGTTTGTTCTATATTTTTGTTTGGAATTTATAGTTAAAACCACCACTACGTTTCAAGATGATTGCCAAAATTTGACCCATTTTATTTTTGAATTTGGTTGTTTTTAAAATGGGTAGCAACAATTTGTGTCCCAATATCCAATAAGTCTGATGTGGGATATGTAGGTATAATATTATTTATAAACGGCCTCAAAAGGTTAGTGGTTTCAGCACCTTCTGTTTCAGAACAAAGTTTTTGAACATCGAGTGAGTTAATGGCGCGCATTTCACATTAATTGAACCAGGGCACCCCCAGACCTGGAAAACCTTGGAAAGTTAGAGAGATTTAAAATGTCTTGCAAAGTCAATGAAAAATTACTTATTTGAAAAATGTCAAGGAAATTCAATGTAGTCATATTGTCACGATCCACTACGTAGTTGGCTCAGGGCCCATTTTCAAATTTTAAATTTCCTCAGTTCAAATTTGCAAAATGTGTAACAGTTTCTGAGGACAAATTTTCAAAAATTTCCACGTTTTTTGGGGAAGAATTTGCACATTTTTCCACGTTTTCTGAGTAAAATTTTTAAAAATTTCCACCCTTTTCCTAGTACACATTTTTAACATTTTCCGAGTAGAAATTTGTAAAACATTCTACATTTTCCGAATACAAAGTTGTCACATTTTCAAAAATTATTCATGTTAATTTTGGTAATTTTGCTATGTTAATTTTGAAAAAATGTCAAAACTTTAATTAGTAAATTTTGCAATATATTGTATTGTGTCGATTTCTCAATATCGTGGGTGTCGTACATTGGCATACATGTATATGTCCTTTTTTGACCCTGTCATTGGTCAGGGAAATTCTTTAAAACCTGGAAAAGTCAGGGAAGTTGAAAATAAAATTTCTGGGGTAACCCTGTACAAATTGCACTGGAATTAATTAAGCCTTAATTTATTGCTAGCTTTCGATCTGGTGATCAATTTGCGTTAATGTTGATCATTATTACTATAATCTTATGCAAATTAAAATCGGAATCTAAATTTGAATGATTGCGAGGAAGAGGATTGAACGTTTCCCCGAGAGTGCATTGGCGCCTATTACTTTTTTGCAGACGGTCTTTAAACATGTTTAATTCATTTTTATAGGAACTTTGTCTCTTGTTCGGGTCATTACAGGTAACGGTCTAGGCATGAAAGTAGTAGGGGGCAAAGCAATTCCAGGGAGCAATGGACTAATCGGAGCTTATGTTGCTAAAATTTATCCTGGCGGTGTCGTTGACACGCTCAGTGAAGTGAAAAAAGGTTGGCCTTCGCAGTTCTGTTGCTTGGCATTTTCGAGACCAAGCGCAGTTTTGCTAATGGCTTTTCAATGACCCGTTTCCAATAGGGGACCAAGTACTAGAGTGGAATGGCATCCCGTTAACTGGGAAAACTTACGAAGAAGTTCTGAAAATCGTTGCGCAGTCAAATGGAGAAATCGAAATAGTTATCCGAAGGTGAGACCATCCCTTAAAATTACTACTCTGAAATTGCATAACTCGTAGATTTTCAAGCTCTGAAAACTGGCTCAATATGTAACATTCATGTTTTGTATATAAATGTGTGATCAAATATGGTTATGGTTTTACGGTGAAGGTACGAACTACTACGCATTATACTAAAGAAAATACTAGCCTTAGCTGCCTGCGCGCTCTAAAAACCCTAATACTCAACTTAACTATATTCCTAATGGAAAAATGAAAGTAGGGTACTCAGGCAAAAGCTTTCCGACTCGCACTTTGGCAGTCGTGAAGTCATGCGTGCAAAGGGCTTGAAGTAAATCGTTTAAAAACCGCAGTAACCTCGAGTTCTTTTTTTAAATCAATTAGCGTGTCGATTTTGCACACGGGTCATTACAGGTAACGGCACCACTATTGTTTTTAATTTAGTATTTATTCGTTGTTTTCCCAATATCTGATCACTGCTGTTTTCCAATGTCCCAGAAATTAAAGAAATTTTATTTCTAACAGGCAACAATATGTTCTCTTAACGTTTATGTGACCTAACCAATTTGCAATTCAAAAATACATGTAAAGGAATAATGTTTTGTTCGTTAAGATTAATTGGATCCAACTTGATTTTTTTCAGTTATCTGTGGTATTATATTACATATTAATATGGGAGTATACGATATATTAATATGTATTAATATGGGAATGTACGGTGTAATAATGTGTATTAATATGGGAATAAGCAGTATATTAATATGTATTAAAATGAGAATATACTGCATATGAATATGGGAATATACAGTTTATTAATATGAATTAACATGGGAATATAGTTGATTAATATTTATTGGCAAGGGAATATACAGTTTGTTAATATTGGAATTATACAGTTTATTACTATGTATTAATATGGGAATTATTCAGTTTATCACTATGTATTAATATGGGAATTATACAGTTTATTAATATGTATTAATATGGGATCATTTACAGTATATTAAAACATATTAACTAAAATCCGTTTTTCTTCGGCAGCGACATCAACATGATTAATGGCTCTTCGGGCAAGAGTCCAGCTCCAGCCAAACCGCCCAGGAAAAATCATCCTAACAATCATCATAGCCCCCATAATTCTCCCACTTCTAAAAGCTCCAACCACAACAATAATCCCAATCCTCCAAACCACAATAACAACAATAACGCCATGAACACTTTGGTTTCGCACCAGCCATCCAAAAAGCACCCCAATGGACATGCGTATAACGATAACTATCAAGCACTTCCTCAGAGTCAATCCTTCTCATCCTCCAATCGCAACATCAATGTGGCTTCCCAACCTTTATCATCCAGAATGCAGTATTCTTCTTCGTACGACCGCAGATTCGAAAACTCCGAGAACGAACCTGCAGGTGAGATTTTTGTCACCGATGAGATAGCTTATGAAAAGAGGGCATTGGTTATTTTAATTACTTCAATTTACATAATATTGCATTTTCAAATATTTATTAACATTTGATGGGAACCCATTTAGTCCTACGATGCCTTGCCAGCCGAAACATCTAGTAGTTGTTTTGCGTTACCAAAAGTGAAGTTGTCAAAAATGGCTAGTAAGGTCAGGCTTTGGATAGGACAATTTAGGCATTTAAACCTCCGCCTAATCATTAATTTCGGTTGTTTGCTTTCTGTTACCGCAAATAAAGGCGCATAGCTTACTGGCATACACGCTGCCCCTGTAATTGGCAATCACACATTACACTTAAGCTTGCAGTGATTGCCTGCAGTTCCCAAGTTATTAATAACTCATGAGCGTGTTTAAATTCACGATTACAAATCGTAAATTAACATACTCACATGAGTTATTAAATAGGGATTACTATACCACTCCTTGTGTAAAATTTTTTAGAAATATTTTTAGACGTATTATTATTTTTTTTCTAAAAATAATGAAGGAAATAACCAGGAATTGAGAATTTTTATTTTAAATTTTTACACGCGCTTATTTAATTTAAATAGAACTTTTAATTTCATTAAATGCGATATAATGTTCAATACCTGCGACAGCGTTTGGAATTTCCAATTCTTAGTTATTTTTCATTTGCGTTTCTAGAAAAGGTTTTTATCAAAGTATGTAATTAGGCGTATTATTAAATATTTTTGTTTTTTCTTAAAACCATGAAAGGAAATAACCAGGATTTAATAATTTATTATTTTTAATTTTTACACGCACTAGTTTAATTTTAAAAAAATATTTCAATTTTGTAAAATGCTACACATGCAACAGCGTGAGGAGTTTCCAATTCCTAGTCATTTTTCTTCTGCATTTGTAGAAAAGATTTTTTTATCAAAATGTGTTATTATATGCCAAAATTATTTTAAAAAACTCCTTAGAAAATAGAACTCTAATATATGAAAAAAGGAATTCCACCGTTTCTTTGTCAGAACTGAAGTCGTTATCGTTAAAGGTTGCATTTCATTTCGTGTGACAATTTTCGCAATTACTGAAATATGCTGAATTTTCCATTTTTCTAGAAATGTACCCTAATAATTCTCGTCATTACCAACGGTATGACACCGAAAGCGAAGGCGTGGTCGTTCCGGTGCCTCGTAGTCGACGTGACTTGGCCTTAGGAGGACTCTCCAAGTCAAATCCATCAGCGCCCATGATTTCTCCGAATCACTCGCCTTCAAATTCACCCAGCCTTCCCACCCCACAGTCCTTCGGATCTTTATCACCGAAACAGGAAAGGCCCATGAATCACGTGAAAGTGAAGGTAAACCACAATTTTAATTTTAAGTTGTTTGCATGAACAGTATATCTGTCCTATCTTTGCTTTGGCAGACCGTTCCTGGTATTCCTGAAATTGCTCAATCCTACATTGTTGTTATAAAAATTCAGATTATCTGCATAAACGACGTCGAAAAGTTGGTTTTCCAACCCCCATCTCCTTCAAACGGATTTTTTTCGTGTGTATGATTTCATTCATGGATGAAAGAAGCAACGTTATGCCAGACATTATGAAACCTTTGCGTTTTAAATTTGGTTTAATGAGCTATTAAATTAACGAAAATTAAGGGGGAGTATCTAATTGAATAAGCGGCGTTGAAAAATTTTGCTAGAAATATTAATCTCACAATAAGATTATATTATCATTCGTATCACGTGATTCGCTGCTACAATTATCTGTTACCGTTTAATTAAATTACTATTTGCACTTGTCTGTTTTGACGAAATTTGGGATTTAATGGTTCGTGACGTTGCGTGTGAGTGCCTTTACGTGTTAGAGCTTAATTGTGAAAAACTGACGACAGACTCGTGAAATTATGACAAAACCCCGTGACGCCCTTTTAATGGGTATACTTTTTTATGACTAAAGGGGTGGAGAAGCCAATTGATGTAATGTTATATCACAGTGCATTTGGTTAATCGTGCTACACCCAAAATCTATAAAACGCAGTTCACGTAGCAAATGTATTTTTATGTTGATATTAATGTATGTAGTTGCTTAATGCTAGGCGCTTTTTAAGATAACTACGGATTAACACGTGAGGTTTATTTTTTTATGATTTTATATACCTGTTCTTAATTAAGATTATTAAAATAAGCAGAACATATATATATACAAAAGTAAATATTTGCCAGAAATATGTTTAGATTTTGTGATTTTCCTGTTCCAATTACTGTCTTTTTAACCATTGTCATTACACCACTTAGAATTTTACAAAAAAAACATTATTACTTAAATCAGTAAATTTACAAAAATTAACCTTTTGCTTTAAAGATTATAAGATATCGTAGTTTGTGTATAGTTGTTTGGATAATATCATTTTAAGAAAACTTTAAATTAGCATCCGAATTTTATTTCTATAATTCAATATATTGTACATATACATGTTCTGTATTTTAACACTTACAGTAAATACGGCATTAAGCGCCCTGGCGCTTATTTGCAAATTCCGGGAACTCTCCCCCCCCCCCCGCCCCCGGCGATTATTAAAGGCAGGCGGCTCTTGCGGGTCCGGCGCTTAATTCCGTATTTACGATATTTCTAATGCATCTTACTGGTGACTTAATTTACATATGGTTAAACCTCATATTTGTCTATCCTTTTAAGCTTTGTTTTATCTCTACAGGGCAATATTAAACAAGACAAGTTTCTGGGTGAAATGCAGGTGATTTGTAGTTCTTTTTTGACATATTTTTCAAATTTAGTATCAGAAATGAAATGAATAGTCAGTTTTTTTATAATTTTCACATCGATACAATTATTTTTCTTATCACAGCTGCAAGTCTGCTACGACATTAAGGCACGAATCTTGTACGTCACGATTATTCAGGCCCGAAATTTGAATTCAACGCGGGACTCGGAAGATGGCCGTCCTGACCCTTTCGTCAAATGCTATTTATTACCAGGGCGAAAGTAAGTTTATAAATTCTTTGCTGCTACCATAGTGTATTATTTTCTTTGGAAAATGTTATCAAGTTCTTAAGAGACTGATTTGACAAATAATTTCGAAAGGCTAGTAATCTGTTAACACGTTTACTCATGCACTTTTTGAAACCAAGATGGCCTATACAGACGTAGGCCATGTAAAAATGCGCCATCTTGGTTATGAAAAGTAGGAAAAGAAGCAATAAAACAAGACGATCTCATATTTTTCACTTGTACATGTATATTCGTCATTGAAATGTTACTTACAACAAAAACCTTTTGGTTGATGCCATAGTGTCGAAAATCAAAGGCGCACACGGTACTTCAGCCACAGCTCCAACCCCGAGTGGAAACAAACGATGGTCTATCCGGACATATCTCCGGAAGAACTCCAGAAGCGGTATTTGGAAATCACCGTGTGGAGTTACGACATTTACCGGCCCAACGAGTTTTTGGGGGAAGTTCTCATGGACCTTTCAGGTCAGAATTGCAGGTTTTTGCCTAAAGGTTGGCACGACATGGTCAACAAATAATGTAATCCGTTTTCTAAAATGGTGCAGACGAGTCAACGTTTGACGAAGAGGCGCGTTGGCACCGCCTCCAGGAGCACAGGGATTACCAAAGCCGAAACATGTTGGAGAAGACGAAGCATCCGGCGTCGTTGGCCATCCACACCCACAGTAGCGACACCTCGTTGAGCAGCATGGCCGCTGCGGCCAACAACGTTCACTGGAAAGGGGTTCGGGCCAACCATCCCCCGAATTCCACCAATAAAATGCTCACTTCACTCAGCAACGAGGATTTCCACAAGGTAAAAACAAGAGATTTGTTGTCGAGATGGCACCAGCTTTGACTTCGTGATAGTTGAAACTTGGAGTTGTTTTTTTCTTAGACCAACGTCGCAGAACACAAACCGAAGAAATTCAACGATGCTCAAGGTGAGGTCTTTCTTTCGTCCATTTTTTTGTTGTCTGCCAGGTTTCGGAAATCCCAAATCGTACCACTTGATTTCAAAAAAGGTGGCATTTTGGTTGGGGAGACGTAAAACTCGCTCTAAAATATATTTAACATACCATCACTTCCTCACAAAATAGACAAATCGAGAACAAGATGACATTCGAGGAGGCGTTCAAGTATTGCACAAATAAAACCATCAAATTGAAAAGCAACAATTAACAATCTAGTCCAATAAATTAGCACGACCATTCCATCGTTTGGCTCCTGTAATAAATGTGTTAAATTCCAGCTAGTTTTTTGTTTATATTTTTCTTTATAAAGTAAGCTTTTGAAGGATATTTGGCCCATGGTTGCATTCTGGATTTGTAGATTTGCCTCAATCCACAAGTACAAAGCGTAATATGCAGACACGGTTCATTTTGTAAGAAGATCTGAATAATGTAAGAACCACGTGACATAAGTTGACCAAAATCGAATACTTACCACTGAAGTTATGCAAATTACATAACGCAAATTGCATCTTTTTTTATCTCGGAGATGCCACCTTTGCTACAAGAGCAAGAGTTCCCAATTTTTTGGTAGGTAATTTTTTACAAAACAATGAATTTATCTGCATATTTATAAGGAAATGCAAATATTTTTCAATTTCGAAAAAAACCTGTCTTTCAGCAACTTTTCTTCCATTCTTGTCAAGACATTGTAAGCATCAGCACATTCTAGAAATTATTTGGAGGCCCCATGTTCTCATGACTTAATTTGCATAATGTCCAGCGGGAAGCCTTGCTCCATTCATTCTGCCAGGTTCTCTGTCGTGCTTGGGCAACTTTAGAATTTCTTGACAGTAGGCCTACTTGAACGCTTCCGGAAGTCGACGTAGCCTTGCCTCGTCGTTTTCGCGTCCGCCATCCTCGCCGCTTCGTAGATTTCCCATGTTTTTTTATTTGTGCCCGGCATCATTTTCGTTTTTTGTCGTTCTTTTTTCATCCCCCCTTCGTACGTTTGCCTTTGACCCTCTGCTCCTAGGCAGTGAGCGCCCATTGTCGACGAACTCGCATTCCCATCTTCCCTACGACCAATGTAACGGCACATCCGCTCATGCCTCAAGGCTGCCACGGGGCGGTCTGTGCTATCCTGTAGGCGACAAGCACTCGTGTAAGCCATCCGGTGGTGGTACGTGCCGACCTTCTTTGTTTCACTGCTGATGTGGATCTTGTGAATGCTGTGTACCATTGTGCTGGTTAATTGGTTGGTTGGTTGGTGTGACTCTGTCGTGGGTTGTGGAAGTGCGTGCAATCGGCCCGTTTCGGTATGCTAACGTGGACCATGAGCTGGAGTTCGTATGCATGAATGTTTGATTCGTACGTGTGTTGCACCTCGATGCCGTGATATAGGACACAGAATGATGCCCCCCTCCCTCATCTCCAAATTTTGGTTTTACTGTTAGCATCACCCTTTGGCGCAATCGCCCGAGAATTAATGAGATTTCATACTTTCTGTAGTTTTAGA
>JAQGBX010006099.1:0-12889 GCA_034698745.1 Megaphyllum sjaelandicum
GGATTCAGTAGGTAGCTGATTGCACCCGGAAGCCTAACACCCTAAAACCTAACAATGTTGGCCAACGTTATTAGTTAGGGGAAGGCGGGATTACCGCCGAAACAAAAACAAAAACAAACCCAAAAAGGGGCCTCATCCGCATCACATTGCAGTCGTTCAGTTTAGGTCGGTGTCCAGCTTTGAAAATCGCCGAAAAAAAACGCCGAGAAAACGTCGAAAAGGAGACAAGCCACGTCGGCAAAAAGGAGCGTGGCTGTAGACGTGGCGTAATGGCTGATTAGTGCGTCTAGAATGGCGATCAGCTGTGGGACGCACGGGGTCCCAGAGAAACAGCTGACCAGCCGATGACGTCACCCTAAATGACGCGCCTGGCGTGACGGAGGTCGGCAGGGGCCGAAAAAACATCAACAGTATTACAGTCTACATGTATAAGTGCAGTGTACATGTTCATTATTTCAATTAAATTCAGGCATTCTTTGTATAGTGACCACCTGTGTACGGTGACCAACATAGCATTTATTTTGGTGGTCACTCTTAACAGGTTTTACTGTATATTGTTTTTTTAAAAATATCAGCATGTTTCGAAGTTTTCATTAAGCATTTGCCCCCTCGCAATCAGTTTAGTAAATTAATCAAGCTGAGATTATGAAAGGCTTTTCCTCGTGACCCGTGATGTCAAGAGCTGATGGCGCCTATTGGAGCAGTTGATCGTCGCGCAATCCCATAATTCCTCGCTTTGGCGGTTCTGCTACGTCGCATCTTTGCGATTGCTCGATTTGCGCAATAAGATGCACGGCTGACGCTTTTTTCTTCCATCAATTTTCATGGCGGTTTTACTCGCTCGGGTTTCTTCGCAATTTCGCGGACAAATAGATGCCCCATTTAATTCACTGTAACATCGTACACGACCTACGCTAACTGCGTCATTTATCACTATGCCAAATCGACTTCAATTTACCATCTCGCACGCTATGGGCATACTCCCCTGGACCCCCCTAATCCTCCCATAATACCTCTGCTTCGGGGGTCCTCGCTGTTATTATGTACGGAAAACAATCCATCGCATCGTCGCCATGCGTGAATTCTATATTGATATAAACGCGAATGACATCATCCGCCAGGGGGCGAGACCTTTTGCGAACTCTTAAGCTTCCTATATTTTTTCCAAGTTCCTATATGCATTTTGTGAGTAAATTCATTGAAATTATACTTAAAAAAAAACAATAATAGGGTTTGCATTCGTTGGTACTTATCATTCTTACTTCTAATTTTTTTGACCACTAGCGCCAACCAGCGGGCAAACCATCGGTAAACCATTTAAATGCATTGCCAATATTTGCCCGCTGGTTGGCGCTAGTAGTCAAAAAAATTAGAAGTAAGAATGATAAGTACCAACGAATGCAAACCCTTATACTTCCATAGCATGAGTTTATTATTCTTCAATTTAATTGCACGACGTCAAATGTCTTGATTTTCTGGTTGAATGTTTTGAAATATAAGTTATAACTTTGTTAAATTAAAACGACATTAATTGAATTATTTTGTTAAAACTATCATGTACCTGTATCCTCCGAAATATATTTTTAAGTCATGATAGAAGACCTGATTCTGCTGGAAACTTATGCTTTTTAAATTTATGGAATTTTGAATAAGATAAATTTGGAAGTATAAATATCAATTCTTTTTCATTTGTTTAGATGCGATAGTGTACTTCAAATGAACAGCACTATGCAATATTTTGTCATCCGAACGAAACGTAATAAGATGGAACTCGAAGACGTCCCATTTTAAATAAGGGCTTCACCGTCCTGATAAATAATGGCTCGATTTTGTAAGTCCTGTCAAATATTTCGTAGGTTTTTATCCGCATTTTCATTGACATTTCGACGTATTTCCCATGGCGTGAAAAGCGCCCCGCATTTCAAATCAGCTCTTTTTCTCCTATGGGCGTTTTTTGCGCTCTAGTATGGCGTATAGTACTATGCGCAGCCTCCTGTCGTGGTATATTGCGTGCGCGAAAGATAAATCCGCCAGGAATACAAAAAATCGTTTATACTCATATTTAAATTCACTGAATTGTATCGTAAAGCCAACTCATGTTTTCGGCGAGATAAGGATCCCCTTGTATTTTGTATACGTCTTCGGGACGTACATGTATACGAAGAAAAACGAATTTCTCTTTGGCATTTTTTATTCTTTTTCTTTAAAAAAAGTTCGAAATGATACATGTACTTATTTCGCATTTTTGAGTCGGCTTCGTGCTTTTCTTAATGCTTACCTTCTACGCTATAGGAGTCGCATCTCAGATATAAAAAAAACACAATGTTGTAAATTCTCTGAAAATCACTCGAATAAAACTGCCCGTCGATGATGCTACAGCTGAAAAACTGTCCTAAATCTGTCATCCGAAATAATCTGATTCTGGACTCGAAAAGCGCAAATCTGCGATTACCGAAGAGCGAACGTTTGCGCTCAGAAAACCGTTAGAATATAGTCGAGTGTGAAATTGTGTAAAAATAGCCTTTGAATAGTGAATGGTCATAATTGGGGGCTGGCAACCGTAAAAACAGGCCAGAAATAAGGGCTGGATTTGTCAACCGGGCAAGAACGGTCTTGGACTGCTCAAGTCGAGTGGGCTATGTTGGTGACAAATGATCAGCCTGCGTGTTTCTCTCGTCAACTCGTCATTCATTCGTCAATGGCTATGGTTGATTTGTTTTCTGCAAATGTATAGGAGTAAATCAACGGAATCAATCGCTTGTACTGACCGGAAAGAGATTCACATTTTCGCACTAATGCATTTACAAAAACACAGCTGTAAAAACAGTCTGAATTTAAGATGTTTTCCAACTGAGACACTAAAAAACCATTTATTTTAAGACACTTACACCAAGTAAGACTTTTCATGTGCAAGCATGACTGTAGTACATGGAATCATTTTTCTTATACACGCTATGTTGAGTTTTTTAAACTATATTTGTTGCTTCTGCCTGAAATTAAGGCACTTAGAATCCAAAGATGTGACCTCACCATTAGCTCTTTGTTCCTAATGCACATTAGAATTTTTTAATAAATTGGGAAATGCATTTCAAAATGCATTTTGCATTATTATCAGAAGAAATAAGACAAGTTTTGTGTCTTAGTTTCAGAGACCAAAAAAAAACCACGTGTATTAAATCTTATTTTTGTCTACATCGAAAAAAACAGATAAAGTGTCTTATTTTAAGGCATCCATTTTTACACTGAGCGTAAGCAGTTTTCGAGCTGCATTAATTCGAAAATGTAATTTTGTTTTCCTGCCAAGTAGATCGCTTGCAATGCCCACTCCCATATCAAAATTAAGAACTTTAAAATTTGACTATATTTACTGTAATAGGGAAATATACAACTGGAATTTTAATTTTGTTTTCATTAAATCCTGTTAGCGTTAATATCGCGGGTGCATGGGATTGTTTGTCTCGACAGAATGGAAATATTTACCATGACTGGAATTGACTTCGGGATTACCCTCTAGGGATTTTTTGACCTAGTTTGGCGCCGGCGTTTTCATTCTTGACGTGTCCAACGACGGCGACCGTTTATCCGGCGACGATAAAACTTGCCGTCCATGTTTTCACTTCCAAATATTTGGTTGAGCCGCGCTTGGAAAATTGGGAATTGCTTCGTGGTATATTGCGAAACTCAGAATCGGGAGCGTTATTAAGGTTTTATTACTTTGTTTAGGTTATTATTTGAGCGCGACCCCCCTCGTGACAGGTCGCATCTTGGGACCCTTGATTCGAGGCTCGGAACAAACCTTAATGAACCGCATCAATCGACCTTTTTCCTAAAATCGTGTCACGAAGGAGAATAGGAAAAAAAAAATACAACTTATTGATCATCATCCCCCATCACCACCGTCATCATCATTACTATTATTATTAATGAAACATTGTTGCCCTCAATTCATCAAACGCGAAATCCCGAAGGACGCGTTTTTCGTTGAAATAACAGCGATAAGATTCGCCGCCAACAAAAAATAACACGTGCACTCGAGGTTTTTTTGTTGTCACGGAACGGATTTTCGCGGAGAAAATAATGATTTTTAAATTTTGATGAGCCAAGGTTTTTTTATTTACATCTATTCCCTTTTTTTTTGTTATTGTTGAGAAATAACGTTTGGAGCGGGTTCGTTCACCTTCTCAGCTCGAAAATGTGCCAAGCTGGGCTTATCGTCCGAGCCCGGAATCGTATCGTATACAGGGTGTGTACGAAAATAATTAATGCTTTTAGAATCTACACACTGTATATATGATGTACATGTATTTGGCTTAGGGGCCATTCAAAAAGGACGTCCTGATTGACTGGAAACATCGCGGACAGGAGGAGTCCAATTTTGGGAAATTTAGGAGGACTTCCTTTTTGAATGGCTCCTTAGTAACGGCGAAAAGTTTTACCATGAAGCGCCTTTGCTGAAGTGTATGGGGGCGCTGGGGTCATGATTCGTAACTCATTCGTTCATTAGGCCTACTTCGTCGCTATCGGTTAAAATATACGTGTATATAATTAGTTAAATACATTTACTGTATATCCGAGTTGA
The DNA here is from genome assembly GCA_034698745.1 of Megaphyllum sjaelandicum. Classification (NCBI taxonomy): domain Eukaryota; kingdom Metazoa; phylum Arthropoda; class Diplopoda; order Julida; family Julidae; genus Megaphyllum; species Megaphyllum sjaelandicum. Next base: position 4,580 of record JAQGBX010006099.1, read on the forward strand.
GGGCAGGAGAAATCACGAATTGCGTATTATAATTGCCACGTTACAAGATGAAGACAAGTCAATTTTATAGAATAATCCTTTTAAATTCTAAGTTTCTGAAAGCAACAATAACTCAACATGCAATATGCTCTTGATAACAAGGAAATCATTGAGGTGACAACTGCAGGTATTAAGGCAACCAAACCTCAGACGAAAGCAACCGTGTTAAAAATTAAAAGTATGGATGATTGGTTAAACTCAGATTTTGAAACATTGTAGATACATGTAATTCACCTAATTTCATTTTGTTTTGTCTGTTTTACTTACAGTTATAATATTTTGTAGATCTGTGACTCTCCTTATTCAATTTTATTTCATCTGTTTAAATTAATGCTATAATATTTTGTTGGTCTGTGGTTCACTAATGGTAATATTATCAATGTAAAAATTGATAAAGTACATAATACAAATTGTTTATGTAATTATCAAGCTGTTTTTCAAAATTGGACGGGGCATGGTGGGGGTAGGGGAGTGAAAAGAATACCTTGAGGAATTTGGTTCCGTAAAAAGTGAAATGTTATTTTATTTCATAACTCAGAGAAATAATTAACATTACATCTGTGGTATAGTTTTCGGGAGTAACGCAATAGTTCGTAAAAAACGTTGTTTTCGTAAATGGGAGGTGCGCATAAAAGCGAGTCGACTGTATACACTATGTACAAACAAGCAAAAAACACCTAGATGTACAGGGTGAAACAAAAGTAAGGGGCAGCTCAATCCGTGCTCTAGTTCCGCGCAATTTGTAGGGCACAATTGTCGATTATGATCGAGATGGCAAATAGCCTCGTCGCCAATCTTCCATCAAATTGCTTTTTCATCAAAACTAATCGTTTTCGCGTGTACGTGTTGGAAGACGGTGAAACAACAGAGGGCGTGGTTCGTTTATTGCAACATCGTTCGACAATTTTCCCTCCCCACTTAGACTGGCCTGTAGCAATTATCCCCGCAAGGGGGCGGGCATCCCGCTAACTGCCCCGCTGATGAGGCTGCCGATAAAATAACAATGTTTCGTTCGTTTTTATCTGCGAAACACGTTATTTGATGGGAACGCCGTTGCAATGGCGAGGACCCAAAAAATGGTGTGCGAGCGCGATGGCGGCCCGCGATTACGTGAGTGCACTTAATGAAATAACAATTGGCCAAGTTGGAACTCTCGAAAATTTGCAATTATCGAGATGGACAAAAAATGGCATTCACTTTTAAGAAAATGGAAATGCCTATTGTACCAAGTGTAACTAAAAGGAGGCTCTCCCGGTCACCATCTTGGTTTTTTTTTTAATTTGGAAAGAAAACCCACCTAGAAGCATTCTTCAACTGCCATGAGCTAGAACGATTGTGCAACATCAGATGCATTTTGAACTAATTCAAATGTAATATGTGGCTTAACATACAAATTCATCTGCTTAACAAAACAAACATATAATAAAATAAACATGTACATGTATTTATGGCGTTAGAATCCTTATGCATATGTACTGTATAGCCTATCTGCAGTTATATACGTATGCTGGATGAGAAATAACAAGCTGCAATGTCCGTTCAAGGAGAAGTTAAAGTGAAATTTCATTATCATAACTCGTTTTCATTTCCGGATGACATTAAGGAATAGCTGCATATGCAGTTAATAAAACAGTACGCCGTATTTTTAAGTTTTGTAGAACAAACAAGCCAGAGGGATTGGCACGCCCGTAAATTGTCGGTTATTTGCTTAAGGCATTCTTGACGAGAAAGTTGAATTTCCAATGTAAATGACGATATTTGGCGATGTTTGTTTTGCTAATTGCTAATTGCATTCGGGCGAGCACTTCATATCGAAATGTTTGTCCAGCGTTAGACTGAATTATTCTGCAAACCGAAGACGTCGTCCAGTCGCGTACTGTACTTTGTGAATTTACTTCAGGAGTTCTCTGCTAGCAACGTATGGACAGTGTGGGGAAGGAAAGGGAAACGCAAGACGGCTTTCTTGAAATGTATCTTAAGGATTGCTTCAATTAGGATAAATCATTTCCCATCAATTACTGCCAGGATGGGCACAAATGGTCAAGATTGTTTTTCCTGAAAGTCATTTATGAATGGCCCCTAATACGTAGGAATTGTTTTCGTGGCATTACTTTAATGATGTACCGAAATGGCGTATATACATAAATATATATATATGTATAACTGTTTCTTCAATATTTCAAATAAAAGGGTGCATAATTTTGATGTAAAAGAAGGTTTAATTTGCTTGAATTTAAAACCATGTTTAAATTGGATTGGACATGTTGGTTTAAGATATTTTGATTTTGTAGCTTACGATATGATAATTTTAACTATCCAGCATGTGTATACTAGCAATTTACATATAAATTATGAAATGTCCGCAGAGATTTCCTGTTAGCAATAAACAACGCCGTATCACGACATAAATCTGCTCGCGTTAAAATGGCCCAATTTTGGATCATTTCGTTTAACCAGACTAATTTCTGCACTATTACGCTCGATATGGGGCAGCAATTATGAAAACGTTGCTTGAAAAGTTCCTGTTTTAGTAAATCAACATTTGTTCAAAGGGTTTTCAGCTTCAATTACTCGCTAGATTTTTTTTCTCGTTTTGCTTCAATTTGGCAATATAAATGATGTATAAAAAACACGCGAAATTTCTCACTTCGGCTAAAAAGGTTATTGCACTGATTTTTTGCTAAACGACAGGCAATTTCCAGCTATTATTAGAGGCCACGGATGACAATGGCAGTCACACAATATCGCATGCCGAATGGATATAAATCAATAGGCTGCGCGGCGCTTCGGCTTAGGTTTCATTACGAGCAAATTATAGGCGGTTAATAGATCACGTGCACCTTATACACTGAGCAAAAGCAAAGGTAAAAATCCGTTGCGATGGCCATCCGGGGATTTTTTTTCTAAGCGAAAATGCACTTTGCGATGTTTTATTCAATCTCTGCGGTGCAATGATACCGCAATTGGCGCTGGCAGCACGCGTGCAAAAAAAAGCTTCGATTTGATTGCGATTCCCTCTGCAAATTCCCAATTGCATTTCTGCTATCTCTAATCGAATGGCTTCGGGCATCATATGCCCAGCTAATATGGCTTTTTTCTAGCTTGTCTCAATTGTAGTTTTAGGGGGGAAAGCAGCGTGCTTCCATTTGTCCCGCGGGTCACGCGTGTCAACTTGCTGCGTAAGAAGTACACTGTAATTCTTGACCTATCGAGTCAACAGGTCATCGGCATTGTATGATTTGTGCACATTTTCATTTATTTTTAAAGGATTTTCCTTGTAAAAGTCTGCCAAAGCTATATCATGTACTTGCACAATTTTATTACTAATTCAAAACTAGCCAGAATTGTACAAACAAGTCAAAATTAAAAAAAAATGGCATCGTCGATCTGCCTTCGACATCTTAATTTGCAAATCACACATACAACTCGTCTCAATTAGAGATCAGGCTTAGTGTTTTTATACACTTAATGTACATTGTATGTTAAAACATCTGTTTTGTATGAAATTGTTTTGAATTGTTTAAAATTTCTTTCGGAAATATTGTGCATACGAGTAATCCATGTTAAAATTTAAGTTAAGCCAAGAGTGAATCCACTTATTTTATAATATCAAAGTAATGTAAATTTTATTCGCCAAATTTTAAATGTAGATTATATGTAAATATTAAAAACTTATTAACATGCGAGGTTTCTAAATTTTACTTTCATTTATTTCTGACGTAAGCCTAAGGAAGCAAGCAACTAAATTAAATCAAAAAATAAATCAAAATGAAACAGTTTAGAAACGTCAACACTTGAATTTTTAATAAATATGTGAATTTTCATTTAAATATAGGCGCTATTGCGCAAACACTGTTAGCATTGAAGCATTGCGAAGAAGCCATCCATTCTTGTTTAAGGGGTTTTCTTTATTTTTTATTTTTACCCCTTGGGTATATTGAAAAACCTGGCGTATTTATTTATTGTTCATCGATTTTCAACCAATTTCCATATGAATATAAACTAAAATTGTGAATTCGGGGTATTGGCATTTTCGTGAATGGTCCCACGCGGCGAAGTGATTTCCCATTTCGTGCGTTTTTCGGGGGAACCTTATTAAATAATTTGGACTTAAATATGACAGGATGAAATATCGTCGGAGGTTTTTAATAAAACAATATATTGACTCGCGGGAAACCTCCTTTACTTTCTAAACATTATAATTTTTTTGATGGATTTCTGCGGGTTTTTTCTCTCATTTACTTCAATCTAAAATTGATTTTTGCCCTGGTATTTAATTTCGCATAGTTTGCTAGGTCCCGTTTATTGATTTTTCCGCCCTTATATACGGTTGGAAAAATGATAAATGCTGGTTTCAGGAACTGCCTCGGATTTTCTATAAAGTCTCTTGACGTTTGCGCATGCATTCAAAATCACTTCCCATTTCCGAATGACTAATATCGAAAAGTCTATGCTTTTATACGCGCCTTTTTTCTCCTTTTTCTCTGGGCCTATATACAATTTCTATTTTCTTCCCATCAGCTTTTCGCTTTTTATTGTCAACTTTTCATAAGTTTGTACTAAACGTAGTCTGAAAAAAAATCGCGTGCTTTATCAAATGACAACAAAATTTTGCATTTGGGTATTTAGGTGTACGGTATTATACATGTATAGGCCTACTGTAACTCATACTCTTCCAATCGTAAAAGTTTTAAAATTCATGTGCAAATTAACGCAAGGTGAAGTTGAGTCGTTCAGGTATTTACTGGATGATATTTTGACGAAAGTATCCTCGTGTTTCTTGCGTCATAATTGTATTCTGTCTGTACACAAAAAAAACACATATATATTGTTAACTTTTATCTTCAGACCCATGTTCAGAAGTGGCCCAACTAAAATGTCGTAAATTTCTGAAGTGGTTTTTGACGGCTTTAGCCAAGTAAAACTTGTACTATATTCACTAACAACGAGACATGCCATAGTTTAGTATAATCATTTTATTTTATCATGAATTACTATAGGCTTTTAAACTTGCTTCATCTCAAAATAAAAATTGCTGAGTTGTGTCACTTCTGAAGTTGGGGTTATGTTATGTTAGCAGTGCACTGTACATTGTATTTACCGGGTAGGCATGTTTTAGCAGGATACATCTAAAATATTGAATGACTTTCAATGCCACTGCGACTATGGGACATTTCTGAATTATCTGACAATTTCCTTATCTCATATTACGTGCTTAATACATCTTTTATTTTCCAGTTCATAATCGGTTTTCACTTGCTATCGTTTCTCTTTAGACATTAAATCTGATATCATTGTTTCGTTCGATTGATATTAATCTAGTTGGTTTTTTGTTTCTCTATCATCCTGAGTGTAAAACGTGGCGGCGTATGAAAATGATTGGCGTTTTTGTTGCCATCGTAATTTCCTATTTTTTTTATCGTATAAGAAAACATAATTAATTTTCTGATTTAGATAATGTCAGAATTGCTTTCAAGTAGAATAAAATTACAGGCGGGTGAAATTGCTTTTCAGCGCCCCCACCCATCCTACGAACAAATCCTCAAATTAACAAGCTCATCGCGTATGAATACTTAGAAATGCGCGGGCACGCATACTTCTATGGATTTGCACGTATAAATAAATCTTCCCTTTTTGTGCTGCCTTAATGAATAGCTCGATGATAATAACATCCGGGGAGTATAATTTATATTTCTGTATGATTTACTAAAGCGTATGCATGTATGCGCGAACGGGGTTTAATCGAAATAGACGCGTCAAAAAATGGAGCATTTTATGAAGAATCCGTGACAATTTGCAATCAATGCTCTTTTTTTTTTCGCAAATTCGGGTGGTGATGAGGTTTGAGAACGAAAACGTATAGTTATGTTATTTTTAAGATGACAAAGTAGAGTGCACTATCCATAAATTATTGGGCGTTTAATCCTCGGGTCGATCATGAAACAGCATGTTTCATAATTGCTAAGTTCTGGTATCTTCTTAGGAAATAGAAAATGGTAAAAACACATAAATGGTTCTGTAAATTACATCTTGTGTACAGGTTTACAAACTATTCAAACGATTATCTAATGCTGCTCGAGCTTTAAATATACATGTACTTTGTACATGTACAGTACTGTATATGCATGGCTACAAAATTATAAAGTTTGGATAACGTGCTGGTGTTGGGAATACATTTCTACTTGTTAATCGATTAGGCGTGAATAACGTGTTCAGAATTCTTTTTATTCCACAAGGAATACATAAAAGGTTTGAAAAAACATGCAATTGCTCGTGCTTGGCACATTTCGTTTTTATATTGACACAAAGCTGCGCGTGGTAAAGACATTTTTGGGTGACATGTCAGAAACGTCAATCAGTAGTCTTTTACTTTTTTATTTACGAAGTTATCCACGAGGTGGCCCCACGAGCATGATCTCGAGGCTAGCATTTCTCTAGGGATTTTGAAAAGAGCAAATGCAAGAAATGGGTTAGGAACCGATTTGTTTTTCGTATCAATACAAGAAAAAAGACAATTCTTTGTCCTTTTAGGGTATTAAAAAATTGAACGAATCCGTCACTGTCGAAATTCTTTGGAGGCAATTTATAAAATAAGGGTAATGCAAAAGCCTCGAGGGCTACTGGCTCCGAAAAACAAAAAGAAAATCTGCGATAAATAAATAAATAAAAGTAATCGATTATCCTACAGGACGCTGGGTGGCAGTCAGTGGGCGAACAAAAAACAGATACAATTTTTTTTTTTGACAAATTGTTCTGCTATGCATGGGCTGATCTTCAATCATTTTCAAACGAGGTTTTTGGTAACGAGCCATCGGCTTAAACTCTCGTTCCAAGGTGGATTAATAGAAAAAAGTAGGGTGTTTTTAACGCCAATTAACTGGGGGAACCCCTATTGCTGTAATTATCTTTGAAACCAATTCGAGGGGTTTTTTTTCTACTTCTCGTTAAATTGAGGAAAAAGTTGACCATCTTGATAGTTTTCCACCTCCGCAGTTGGGAACCTCTGTTGGTGAGCTTCTCCGCAATGTTGCCATCCTGTTCAAACGTTTTTCTCCGAGGTTTAAAAAGTGAGAAACTGGAACCAAAGTTGTTTTATAATGAAAAAAGTTGCCTTTGGAAATCAAGGAAAATCACGTTTGAGAAAAAATATTTGTTAGGATATATTTCAGCATAATTTTATAAAGGTTAACGCAAAGCAGAATTACACGCGTCATTTGAAAAGGGCTTGACCAGTAGGAAGCGCCCAGTTCGGGAGGTCATGAGGCTTAAATGCTCACCAGTGAACTTGTGAAAGAAAAGCAATCTAACTTATAATTCCGTGCGATGAAACCTTAAGATATAATTAGAGAGTTAGTGAGAGAAAGAAACAATAAGCCGAGTTGGGAGTGTCCGCGGCCACACGACTTTTACACGTTCAAATGCCATTTTCGCGAGAGGCTTTCACTCCAATGGATGTTTCCCTTCATAAGCGCAGAGAGGCTTGAAAATGCCCCTAATTAACAAACAATTGGCAGCTAATTATAAGAGCGCCACGCACTGGCATCCTAATTCAAGCCATTGAACCAACTTAATTGCATTTGCTGAATTTCTAATAATGAAGCCTCAATGGCTACCAATTAGCACGAGGCCTATTTATACATGACGCTGCATGGCGAGGAACGTTTCGCGAGCTTGTTCCTTATTATGAAACACGCGTATTTTTTTAGGGAGATGAGATTTGATAGCTTAGGTCGTGTCACGTGGTTAAGTCATTGGGTGCGAGCTTAAAGAATGTTTACTTTCGACGTGCTTCTTTCAGGTTCTTTCATGCTTGTTTTATGCTTCTTGTTTTCAGCTTTGGGGCGCACAATGAATGCTGATATCAGCTTGATGGTCAGTGTGCTTGGTGGCGCCACTGCATGCGTCATGCTAGGTGAAACATTCCCCGTAAAACCTTACATATGCGCATTGCCATCTCATGATGAGTGCAGGACACGTTTATTATCGTAGGCCTACATATACAGTATGGACAGCATACAATCGATGGTATAGCTACACTTTTGACCAATAGTGATTTGTGTGCCACTCTGTGCCTTCCAGATTTCCAAAAAAGAATGTTAAAAACATTTGTGAAAGCTTATCCACGCTTCTTGTAGGCTTAGCCTGGTTCGGATAAGCTTACTTTGTGTGCGCCCTCGTTTAAAAAACATGCCGCATTCAATTCAATTCAACTCAGTACCCTACAGTCAGCAATTGAATGCCATATGGTAGGGGGGTCAAGCCCATTTTTAG
>JAQGBX010006100.1:0-12888 GCA_034698745.1 Megaphyllum sjaelandicum
GCATAAGTCTGTAAAGTCTTCTTGCGCCTGCTGCCTGCAATAGTGCCGATTTAACAGACTTATTCCTCACCTTGTAGTTACACCTGGTGTACACTTTTTGGCCCAATCAAATTCGCCATAAATGTACACAGAAATAAATTTGCACGCAAATTCGATTTAAAACAACATACTTTACTTAAACATTTAAAGTTAGTGATAAGTACATATGTAAAACAAACATCAAGAATAAAACTTTGGGTATTTTCTGCGAGTGTAGCCGAATTAACTGTGAAGTTCACACCTTAACGTGCCTCCTGCGAATATTCAAATACATTTTCCATTATAAAAAAGTTTTCTTTGTCTATGGGGCCGAATTATCAACAGTGTGCACGCAACTTTGTAAATGTTACTAAACAAGGTCTCCGAAAGAAAATATTACAAAAATAGCTATTCGCAACCGCAATTATTTTGGATATTGTCGCAACATTCTATTATAAAGGCTGGCATCGAAGAATAACTGCGAGTGTATTTATTTTCGGACACCATGTTTTGCATTGTCCTACAATTCGCAATGTTGCTAGCATGGAACTCTTAAGGATTTGGCCCCTGACCAATGCTGCTAACGGACCTTGTTCGTCTGTGTCCCTCAATTCCAGTAGCACACTGAAAAGGAATAATAAAGATGAACCATGTTAGTCAAAGTTATTTATTTAGTTTCAAGCTGATGAAAAAAAATGTTGAACAGTTGAACCTACCCTAGTTTCTGTGTCTATCCATTCTCCGCTGCTTTCTATTTTCTTTTGTGGCCCATCCATGCTTCGTGTTCTACACAATAAATGGAATACTTAATTTTTAGGATAGGATATCCTTATGATCAATATCAGCGCTGCTTAAGTTTTGATCGTTGAACAATTTAATCTACTTTCAGTCAAGAAGCAACACTTAATCAGCTCTTGGTAATTGCAAAAAAATATCCAATTGCTTAACCTGTAATACCAGAATGGCATACCGCTGGTTTTCACAAACTGATAACTGATAACAAACAACCTACCTGGTGCCAGGTTTTTCATGCTGCATTATTTCCACATCATTGAAGATAACTTGTGCCCCACCTCCGGCTGATGGAATAACGTTGCCCTAATATAAACAACACTCAGAACAGCAATTTTAACAAGAAACCACCAAAGGCTTTTCAAGTGCTTACTTTGAAGAGGCTGGTCTTAACATCTCCTTTCAAATTTTGCTCTTGGTGAGTTATCACGTATTTTGATGCATCCTGTTTCAAATCTTTGACATCCAATTTCGATAACGATTTCTTTTTTTTCAAAATTGGTTGCAGTATCGTGCCAGTTTCAATAGTTCCTTTAGGTGTGTGATCAATCCAAACAGGTCCCCCTGAGTGTGAGCGACGATGTTTTGGATTTGCAACGGCCACACTCTATTGATTAAGAAATTGAATTATATCTAGTATTAATTGATCGAACTGATACAATAAATATTGAAATTCTTGCACTACCGTCATTGGCTGAGGCGATACTGATCGCTGTCTTCTCCTGGGAGTGGGCTCAGAAGTTATCTTAGGATCTGATGTGGATGAAGCACTCTTTGTAACTATTACAAATGATTGGATTCAACAGGACACGTTTATTAAGCAAATTCATATTTGAACTTTAGAACATTCATATATTATCTTTTTTTTATTTTTAAAAAATTCATAGTTTGTCTTAGGAAATTTTCAAAAATGTATAACCTGGTTTAGGATCCGTTACTTTTCCTGACCTAGGAGGAACCCAGTTTTCACTGAGAATATCACGCACTGTACGGAATTTTGCATCTGCCGCAAACATCTTCGCTTTTAACTTGCCTTCTTTTTCTTTAGACTGCTTTGTCTGTTTTATCAAAAAATATCTTGAAATGTTAAAATGATTTAAATTGCCATCAAAAGTGCATACAGAATTAGCCTTTACCAACTCCAATTTCAATCTTTGGTTTTCTAAGATTCTTCTATCTTCCAGTTTTAATTTCATGTTAACTTTTTCCATTTGACCTCGGTTTAATTGAACATCTTTGACTTCCACCTAAAAGTAACTGCTGGTTCAAGCATTGTACTTGCGCACGTTACAGCTAAAAGTATCTTCACATTTTTTCAACATAAGACTTGCCTCGCGCTGAAGGGCTTTTTTATCTTGTTCACACATGTCAAATCTCCTTTGCAGACGACCCAATTCTTGCTCGGTGAAGGCAAGCTGGCTCTCTGCAACCTTTAATCTTTTATTACTCGATTCTACTTCGCATTTCCGATTGATGATTTCCTAAACGATGAATCGCATTCCATAAACATTTGAATAATGCCATCTCTAACATGCAGATAATTCCTCACTTACTTGTATGTTTACTCTGTAATTCTGCTCAAAATTAACGAGATTACAACGAAAGTTGGCTTCTACAGAAATCAATTGTGTCAAAAGATTGTTATTCTGTAACATAATTAATTCTGATAAGGAATTTTGTCATACCTGTGTTTTCCATATCTTCTAATTTTCTGCATTTGTTATCTATGTGCTCAGTAAGAAAATCTTGGAGCTTGAATAACGTGTGATCATCCATTGGATCTTGAAGCTACATCACAAATAAATTACATATTTTCAGTCACATATGTTATTAAATGCCACATAGATAATATTCAGTACACATGTCAATTCTTACTTCAAAATCAGGAAAATTCGGCATAAATATTGGCAATACCATTTTCGGAGGTGGGATATCCATGGGTGTTAAAGGAGGCGCTGTGGGTATAAATACCGACCTTGGAGTAGCTAATCCTAAGATAGGTAACTAAGTGTAATGTGCATATTTCATCAAAATATAGTATACAAATAACTTAATTGCAAATCACCTTTCATTTCATTTAGTTTCTCGATTGCATCTTTATAAATAAGGTTTGCCTTTCGGCGACCAGGAGTGAGACCCAAGTCAAGTTTAGCAATTGTGGGCCGTGTGATTTGCACTTCTTGTGTCAGTTCAGCGAAGCGCATCACGTGCTAGTTTTAACATAAAATTAATAACAAGTTCTTTTCTATAGTTGGGTCTCAAAAAAATCTTTTTAGAATAACTGCTGGCATGTTATGCATTTTCTTACCACATTCTCATCATAGTCAGCCATGCTGGGATTAACGCAGACAATCATGCGGACTTTTCCTTCCCCGTCAAAATAGTTTTTGAACAAGTGAGTCAATTTGGAATCTCTGTATGGCACCATTTTCGAAGTGGATTGCATTTGGTTTTCACGAAGGATTTCTATGCATGTCCTCAATACCATCAATGAGTTATTGATGTTGCCTGAAACAGAAATAGTCCAAAATTGTTATACTCATTAAATTGACTTTTTTCAGGAAGAAGCTATCTCTCTTAATGTTTATATTACAACATTTAGGTTTAACTTTCATTGATTACAAATTATTCAAAAATTGTTGCTGAGCAATCTTGGTACATTAGAAATTTGAACACACAAGTAATTTATTAAACATAGGGGACATTAACCAAAAATTTTTACCAGCTAATAATGAAAATGTGCAATTTTGATGTCAATCTTTTACATTGCAATGGAATAGTAAAACCAAATTTCCATGGCTGAAGTTCTTTAGTCAGCATCAAATTGAAACATGAAATTAAGCATCAGTTGTAGTCATTTACCTGCTTCACGCAATCTGTCGCCACAGTTTCTAGTTCTTGCCGTCCGTTCACTCCCTGCCAGATCAACTAAGGAAAGTTGGCTAATGCAAACTGCACCCTTTTCCTGTGAAAGTGTGGTCAATTGTCGCACATTTCATGGAAAACGTTAACAGTGATTTTCGAAATTGCAGAGGTAGCTATTCAATGTAGAATCCAACATTTTACCTGCATGACAGCTTCACCTCGCAAATCAAGAGGTGCTTGGGCTAACCGAATTGTGAAAACACTGTGACTTCTACTTGACTCTGTATTCAAAGAAGTATGGGCAACACGTCTGCGTCTTTGCCCTAAAAATATATATGGAAATTATAATTTTGAAGGAGAAAAAAATCTCATTAAAAATGTGACTACAGAAAACTAGTTTTCACATTTTATCTACCTTTATAAAATGCTTCAAAAGCCTCTTCAGTGCTTTTGACTTCAACTTCAGTGCACCCATGAATGTACATGTTATGAAAGCCATCTTCTCGCAGAATTTTAGACTGTGGGGGTCTGTAAGAAATCGGTTAAATTAATTTATTCCAACTTTTTCATGACGAAAACAATATTTTTAAAACCCACCTTGGTTTTAATGGATCGATAACCACATCTTCCAGCAAATCATAAATGTAATTGTTGTAAATCTCTACATATTGGACGAACACAGAGTAATTGCTGTCCATATCAATATCTTCAATTTTACTAGTGTCTGGGACTCTCTCTTCAGTTTCTGAATATTCTCTTCTATACATTTGTAAAAGGAAATTTCAACTGCATGCATGTCTTGTATTGAAGTACTTATGACATTTTTATTTAAAACCAGATAAACTCACTTTTTTGGAGTTTTGGGAGTTTTTGGAACTGTTAAAGTGGAATCCTTTTGCCTGTCCAACATGGCATCAGCATCCGATTGAATGTCAAAACCATTCATTTTGTCAGGTTTGAAAACCTGAATATTGAAAAAACGGATTGATCGTCATGTATTATACAACAGGCTTTTTATATTGAATGTTAATCCCTTACATATTTATTTGCTTGCAATTCACCAAGACTATTGAAAATCACGTCTAAACTTCGTGGCAGGATGCCACCGTTTTGCGGAGTTCCTGTCATAGTAAACGTTTTGCCTGAACCAGTGACTCCATAAGTAAATAATAGTCCTGCAAAAATTAATTAGATGATTTTTGTCATTCGTCAATTTAGAATTCAATCAAAGTTAACAAAACAAAGAAATACTATACCGTTTTTTCCATTCAACAAATCTTGTACTAAAGGTAAGGCAGTATGGTGGAACAACTCATATTGTGTAGTGTTATCCTTGAAGATGTGTTTAAATGTGTATTGGGTCTAAAAATAAGGTCACCATGAGACATTTTCTACAGTAAGATTTTTCTTTTAGAATCAGTTTACAGCAGGTCCTGGTTAAAAATATAGTTATGCCTACCTCTTTGATCATTCCATTTCTTAAAACTGCTGCTGAGGCAGGCGGTGATAACTGTACAATTGTGTTGCTAATAGGATTTACGCACACATCTTCTTCAACATTATGTAATGGACGAACACGGCAGAACACTTGTACCGGGTCCTTCGCTTGCTTAAGTTTCGGCTTAGGAGGGGGTACTGGCTTTCGACCTTTAGGAAGCCGCCCTCGCCTAAAAGAAAATACCAGAAACAGTTTTGGTAAGTTTCAATTAACTTTCCAAAAATTGGTAACTATATAACACTGCAACAAACTACTTCAAACAGTACAGTAAGTGTTTGAATTAATACACTTTTAATTTCAGAATAAAATAATGAATACAAAACTTGCAGGTACTCAAGTTTAGCTACAGTAATCTTAGCAAATGGAGACTGCAGTAAAATCATGTACAATTATTAAAAAATGCAGCACCCTGGGCCCGCAGCGCGCTGTGTACTCGCTATAGCCACTATTTGTATTTGTCAAGTCAAGAGCATATGACATCCTCGTCTTGCATTCGGTAGACTCAGGTTTTTATGGTTACCCACAATTTCTCCAGGCGAATGCTGAGATAGTTCCTATAGTAAATCGGCCATGGCCGTCTTCCTATCCCATCCCACCTTTCCTCGTTAAAATCCCAAATACGGGAAAATTAATTAAAATTGTGATTTTGGGATCAATCATGACCAGACTAATTAGTCAGATTTAAATTGTATGATGATCCCCCCTGCCACATGGTACTATGTACTGACTGCAGGGTAAGGAATAGAATAGAACAACTTTTAGCAAAATCTGGCATTTAGTCCCCGTCACTCGGAATATTTTGTTTAACTGCCATGGTGCGTTTTTAACTCAAATAGCAAATTATAGGTGAAAAACATGTTTATTTTTGGCGCCACTGCTAAATTATCGATTAGGCTTTCCTCATCTGCATCCAGGAAAGCCTAATCAGACTTCATTTTTTTTAAACTAGCTAATCCTGATTAAACTAAACGAAAATAATCATTTATCATGTAGTTCAATCGTAGTTAAACGACAAATAGCGAAGTAATAAAGCTCTTAGTAAACTGAACGAAAAAAATCAATCATTTATTATGTAGTCTAATCGGAGTTAAACAACAAATGGCGATGCAAAAAAAACAACTAGCAGATTGCAATGACTTGTACAACAACTAAAGACTGTTAGTGAACTAAACGAAAGTAAACAATCGTTTTTCAGGTAGTTTAATCAGAGTTAAAGAAGAAATGGCGGTGTAATAAAAAAAACTAGCAGATGGCAATGACTTGAACACCATCCAAAAACCCTTAGTTGGCCAAAACCATGTCAGGGATCCCAGCCGTTAGGCCCTATATTTTGATTAAATGTCCTATAAATCCTATATTTTTGTCACATTTCTTTAATAAAAGGGCCTAAAATCCTCATGGCCTATTGTTTGGTATGCAAATGACCAAGAAACAAATGTGTCGCTATTCAAAAACGGGACATTTTTGGAGTATAGATTTGAAAAATTTTCTATGTTTTCCTTGTACAAATTTACACAATTTTCCTCAATTTCTGAGTATTAATTTGAAAAAAATTTCCACGTTTTCTAAGTACAAATTTGCAAAACTTTCTATGTTTTCCGAATAGAAATTTGCAAAATTTTCCACGTTTTCTGTGAACACATTTGCAAAGTTTTTCACGATTTCGAGTAAAATTTGCAAAATAAGTCAATTTTTCACGTTGTTATTGGTCAGGAAAATTAATTTAAAACCTGGAAAAGTCGGGGAAGTTGAAAATAAAATTTCTGGGGGAACCCTGAATAGTTTTTCGCGACAATGGTGAATGTGCTAATATTGCACATTTTACATCATTTGGTGTTTTGATTTCCTATATTTCATAAAAATATGCTATATTTGTCCTGTTTTGGGGCAAAATGTCTTATAAATCCTATATAGTCGAGCTTAAGTGGCTGGGATACCTGTCATGTGTACCCATGAGTTTGCTCATTTAACTGATAGTCAAGAATGGTGTAACTGTGGGCAAACTGCTCGATTGTAACAGTTTTCGAAGAGTGTACCACCACCAGTTGGATGGAAAAACATTGTTTTTCAAAGGGTACCCCTTTGAAGAATTAAGGGTACCCTTAAGTTGCAGGCCCCTTAAAAACCCTAGTCGTCCCACAGTCTGCGGCTTTCCAGCTTGACGACTTGCGTGGAGCAGTATGTTAATTAACCCTGTGGGAAGTAGGCCTACCTGCAATGATGAGTGTTCATAGACATGCAAGTCACTCCCTATAATCTAAAAAATGTCCGGTTGGGTTATAGGTAAATGAAGACCTGTCAGTTGGTATCGAAAAAAATAATTTACTATAAAAGGTGTTAGTATTTCATTTAGATTGTTAACGAAGAACATTACCCAGTTTTTCAGCTTAGTTATAAATTTCAATTACTAAGTTGTGATGAACAACAAAAATAATATTGCTTAAAGTCACTGTATAATAATTAGTCTATCCTGAATTCTCTAAGGACGTTTTTATAATGTGACGTTAATTTAGTCAACTATGTTTTATTTTTAAACCCTCAAAACGAACCACAGACTGTACCGCCGCTAATCCAAACAGCTAATATCTATAGAAGTTCTCAATCATATCCTCTTTCAAAGGATTAAAGACCCGCTACATTAAACGGCTGAGATCTCAAAAGTTAGAGGAAATATGATTACCCAGCCGCGATAGTCCAAATGGCTTGTCACTTGCCCAGGAGAAAAGGTCAGTTAGGAGAGTAGCATTCGCATAACTCGCCTAACTCCAGAAATTAGCTAAAGCGCTGTATGATTTACGAATGACATAGTCTGCTTAATAATTCCACTTTTAGCGACAATCCATTGCATAGGGATAGAAAACAATATCATGACAATTACTGGACGGCATAGTCTAACATCACAATCACTTATGAGTTTCTTAACTGTTAGGTGACTATTAACTTTTCTCTCCTAGTTAAGTGTTTTTTTGTTGTTGTTGTTAGGAGAGCTGTGTTCGCATGGCCACATATGTGACTCTCTCACACTTTTTCATATTTAAGTGACACTTACAGTAGGTGTCCGTGCGAACATACAGTAGCTTAAGAAAAAATACGATTTCCTGACCGCTAATCCAAACGGCTAAGCCCTCCAGTTCTTACATACCAACTTCTGGCTCTTCTGACATTTGTTCCTGGTTTAATACAGAAAAATGGATAACCCCTTGGTTCCACTTTCCGGCCTAAAACCAATGAAATCTCATGTTGCCATTTTTGGTTATGCCAATAGCATTTGCTTATGGCTATCTCTCCGTTTATCTATTTTCTCAAGTTAACCCTTGGAAGCCTGTATGGGAACCAGTCGCATTCATTTTGGCGGCCTCAATCCCTATAGGTCAGGCTCGCTCCCCCAGAGCTATTCTGGAGGCTGGGGTTGCCTGGCAACTGCATTCTAAAATATGAAGCCGAAAGCATGTTTTTAAGCACGGTTTAGTGCCTCAAAATTAAGTACTGTTTCTATTTAAATTATATAATTAATAGAATTACAGTATGCATGTGGATTGTATGACTGGATGTTTTGGCAGGTTTACTATCAGCTTGGGGAGGACTTGTGGTGCATTTACCAGTTAAATGATTTATTTCAATTGCGCACAAGTAGAGATGGGTGAGGGAGACATAATTTACGACCATTTGGGCATTTCTCCTCGAAGGCTATTATTTCGGGAATGCATGGAACCCTACCGCAATTGGCCGCGCCATCTTACTTGGAAATGACAGGTCATTGCGTCACTAGAATCATGACTTTCATTGCCGACTATTCCTTTAGAAAAGTGTAATTCCATAATTGAATCAGCCATAGCTATGTTTCGACGTTTTTATATGGTCCCTTTATTGACTGGAACATTTGAACAAGAAAACCCGCATTATGCGACGTGGTATTATTTATTATTTATTAACGGCCACATAGGCCGTTAATAATTCATTCAAGTATTGATCAGTTACCGGTTTTTGATGAATCACTGAATCCCTGTGCATTTATTCAAACATTTGAGTGATTGCATGGCCAAAATTATGGGTATCATGAATCTTCGTGGCCACACTGTCCACACAAGTTTCCCACTAAGCTGACGGGTGCAGCTGCGAAGTGGGGACATACTTATGGCATACGGTAGTGTGGAATACGTCTTTTTCTTGCATAATCCAACCACTAATTTTCCCCATTTCTTGCATATGTGTAGACTCCCAGCCAGCCAGCGTCATCTGATGATGTCTTCATTTATCCCATGGTTCATCCTGTTGATGCAAGTCCATATTCGAACATAGAAGTATGAAAGTCTTGTTTAAAAGGGGCAATGTTTTTATAGAATCCAATGAACACTTTTAGCTTGAAATAAGGTGATTTATTTCTATTAATTTAAAATAGCTTTTTCCTCGGTTGTCTGTTGTTTTTCACTTAGGTTGATCAAAAGATAGCATCAAGTCAGGCAGTGTCAGATCATAGCCCACCGCAAAAGCCGATGCCATTAGGTGATAGTAGTTGGGACACATTCGAAGAAAGAAAAAGAGCACATGCCCTTAAGGTCTCATATTTTTTCTAGTTTCATTGATTGTTGCCTCGTTATCAATGTCATAATGTGTTCCATGCTTCATTTGGTCGGTTATATATAAATAATCAGTTCTTATGGAGATTTTCTATTCATAATCAATATTAAACTTATTAAGCTCAGCATGGTCTTCTTTAGGACAGGAACTGGTAAAATATTTTACTCATACATCAGTTATCAGGTTAGGTTTTTACACGCTGGCCTCTCCATCCTACCTAGCGAGGTTGCTTCCCGATCGAGGTCCATGAGAATTATGAGGATGTGCAAAATTCTTTAAGTGGCGGCTCTTTTGGATGAGTTTAAACCGACGTCCTATGTAGATCCCATTTAATCTATGTATGTGGCGGGTGGACGTCCTTATTCATAGGTGATGCTGGCACATGCCCTGGTGTTGGTATTCCTCATGTGCAGAAATAGGCCAGTGTTCAAAATCAAGAGACAAACATGTAGGTGACGCTGACACATCACCTGTAAGCACGTACGTGTACATTTTATTTCCTTATACACAACATTATGTGCTGAAATCTTTCATACTTAGTGCAATACGAAAAAACTAAAAACAAATGTTACAACATTACATAATAAGCTTAAATTTAAAGTGAAGTTACCGAACTATGTTGTTAACTTCAACCTGTTACTCGCCCTTTGTTAGCCACATGTTTTTTTCGGGATTATCTTGAGAAAAGGTTTATCTCTCCCTTCCTCCCCCCACTGATATAAACTGATATAAAATGTCTGGTTAAAACCAATGAAGGCTTGTAAGGAAACATTCGGTTGGTTTGCTTAAAACAATGAAAGAAATTATTGCATAAAGCTAAGATTAAATGTATACTCAAAATATTAAAATTTTACGAAATAGGGCATGAATAACTTACATTCCTATTTAAAATAATTCCTAAATTCTAATACATGAGACATTTGGAAATAAATCTAATTCCAATATTTGAAAACAACTATTTAATTCCTACTGCAAGCCAAAAATTAACTTAGAAACAAGTCTTTTCTGCCCAAGTAGTATAATATCAACTTTCTTATACTTTATGGACATAGTAAAATTTGGAACTTAAAATAAGAGGCCTTTCCACGAATCATTTTTTGTAATTCCTGAGCCTTGATTGGTTCCAAGAAGAGACCATTGCGTCCACAATTGTACACAATACTTAGTCTATCAAGTTTGGCTCTCAAACCTAATCTAAAGATTTCTGTATAAACTTGGTCCGGCCCTTATATAGTATACTGCTTAGATCTATGGTGACGCCCTCAGGATTTTACCAGTGCTCCTCCCTATATAAAGTTTGAAGTTGCTATTTTCAGTGAGGGTAAATGATGGTCCTTTCTCCCCACGGAATGTTTCTCGGTGTTTTTATCTCTTTCCGTTATGTTCCTTGTTTTCTCTATTGACATTTTTTCTACACTTATGCTAATTAATCGAATGAAAAATTGATGATAAATACAGTAGCATCCTTTTATAGCGATGTTCAAGGACCGACAGAATTTGGCTGTTATATCCGGAAATCATTAAACCCGAATTAAAAAATTGTGACCCAAAAAGGGAGTTTATTCTATACATATATATTTTTAGTGTTTTTACAGAAGAATATACATTTACATTATTAAACGTTCACATGTACAACAGTATACAAGTACATAAAAATATCAACAAACAGTTTAGGTGAAAAATGGTCCTTAATTACTGTAAAGAAAACGTAATGAAAGACTCCAGAGCTTGGTAAACGTCTTCACATACCCTCTTCATCATTATAGCCGATCCCATATAGCATTCAACATACCAAAACCTCCCATCGCTAAATGCAGGTTATTGTTATAACCAGCATCACCATACCCGGAAAATTTTACATACCCCTATGGGAAACCAAACTTCCTTTGCTTTTTACATCATAATATCCGACCTATCGTTCTATCCGGCATTGTTATAAGTGGATTCTACTGTATATGTTACAGATGGTAAGCACTATTTAAAATCACAACACAAATGTCATGCTATTAATCCTTTGCTTGGAAGACAGACTTTGCCCTACAAATGCTGCATTCCAAGCAATGAATTGGCATGTGGCAAACATGCCAAAGGGAAACAAAGGAGGAGCAAGAGGTTAGTGTTTCATGTAGCAACATGGTTAGATTACTGAAATGAATAATTTGAAATTTAGATCATCATCATCATCAGCCAATGATGATGGTGGGAAAGGAATAGGTCTTGGCCGATTTTATATATATAACAGCTATTCCAAGATTTGTCTGGAGGAATTATGGGAAACCATGGAAAACCACAATCGTGGATAGCCAACCCAGGAATAGAACCTGGGTCTACCGAATGCAAAAGAAAGAATTAAGCCTCTTTGTTTAGGGAACGTTAGGTGCGGTGTGTTAATTTTGTATTTTTTTATTTCACTACGTTTAAAAAGTCATAATGCTGTCTGTATCGAAATAACTGGTACATTACATGCTGAGTTATAGCGAATTCGATTGGGCCAAAAAATCTGCACTAGTGTACACTGAGTTTACGTCACTGCACTAGCTCGTTCCATTCGTTTGGGCAACATGCATACTTCAGTGTAGTCAGTGCAAACTACGTTCCGTGTTACTACGTGCACTGAGTGTACATTGACTACACTGACGAGAGAGTCGGTGTATTCAGTGCATCCAACATGGCGGACCGGTGACATCATGAGCTTGCACGGCGCCAAAAATTTCACGAGTTCCGGTTGCATTGGATAGCCAATTGCACTTCACTAGCTAGTGGGCCCAATCGAATTGGGGAATTCAATTGAATTGAATTCGTCATTATAATGGTGGCATAGGTCGGGATATATACCCTAATTTTAACTGATGTATGTGTTATAAAATGAGCTGGATAAATAAGTTTAATATTGGTCGTGACAAATCATTCGGAGCTCTAAATTGTTTACCCCAGTTGGATTATTTTTTTCACAATGGGGTTAATGGCATTGTTGTTGACTGGTGTCCATCTGGAAAAAAGCAATTACTTTGATAGGCTTTGGAATGAGTATGAGGGATGTTCAGTTAGTAATAGCGAATTTGATTGGGCCCACTCGTGCAGTGCCATTGGCTAGCCAGTGCGACCGGAAGTCGTGAAATTTTTGACGCCGTGTAAGC
>JAQGBX010006101.1:0-12887 GCA_034698745.1 Megaphyllum sjaelandicum
AAGACTTTACAGACTTATGCCTCACCTTGTAGCTACACCCGGTGTACACTTTTTGGGTGAGTCGAATTCGCCATTACTGTCGTCAGGCTTGAGTCAGGGGGGATTAACAGCTCGTTTTTTAGCTGTTAGCCATCATCCTGAGCCGTGTTACTTTTAAATTTGGCAGCCCCACGCACGTTTGGAAATGTGCTCACATTAATTTGCATTAAAAGGGAGATGCATTGAATTGTGAGGTAAGAGGCCGTTTTTATGATTTGCTGTTTAACTAAATTTTTCCACATCTTTTTTCGTTTCTCACATGGCAGTGGACAAGGAAATAGAAAACCTTTGTCTATGGCGTTTTTCGTCCATAGCCTTTAACTATGGTTTGTTCTTCTCCATTTGCAGTTTATATATCTTTATACTTTTGTGTGGATTGTGGTTTTGCGGGGTTTTTTTACATGCTCTGTACTCGTTAAAATACCGTGTAATTTTAGTGTTAAAAATTTTCAACTTTAATTTTAGAGCTTGAAACGTCGCTGAAAAATTGTTGATGGTCGAGGTTGTCATGTTACTTTATTAATTCATATTACCGACCACTTGAGGATGGCTTCATTTATTAGAATTTCTTATAAAGCGAATTCTTTTTAATGAGGTTCCACTGTGTACGATTCAAAATACATCATTTGTATTTCCTAACGTGTTTATTTATTGCATTTGTTAAGTGAACGTAAGATGTGGCCTCATCTTTAAAATTTATCGCATAAGATTATTTCACATCCTAGTGCACTACAATTAAAAAAAACTACGTATAGGCTAAATTTTTTAGCAAAAACGAAAAGCGTGTGATGTAAGAGTAATTGTTGTCACAATCCAAAATTAATGCGTCTGCGTGGTTAGGTCACGGTTCGTTCGTAATGTTTTTTTGAATTTTCCATGCACAAATTTGCAAAATTTTTAAGTTTCCGAAAACAAACTCGTAAAAATTTAAAAATTTACCGAGGAAACATCTGCAAAATTTTCATTTTTCCCGAGTTTTTCCAAATTATTCCAACTTTTTAACAGTTTTCGAAGAAAAATTTGAAATTTTTGTCTGAGGACAAATTTGAAATATTCTCAACCTTTTCAGAATAATAACTTTTAAAAATTACAACGTTTTTCGAGTGCAAATTTGCAAAACCTTCTACATTTTTAGTGTACGCTTTTGTAACATTTTCAAAGTTGAATATGAAATTTCTGGGGGAACTCTGAAATTGGAGTTCGTTCTTCTTCGATTTTTTAAACGCACCCTTTCGGGTACTTTTTGTTTTGAGGCAGAGGGAAAAGAAAAAAAAAAGATTGAAATGCTCGATTTCACCGCGCTTATGCTGCGTTTTGTTCGCTCGAATTTTCAGCAAAGAAGGCCAAATGCCGACGGCCATTCATTTCATGGAACAAGCAGTCGCGTTGGAGGCCACGTATACGGACGCTTATACGAATTTAGCGGCCATGTACAGCGAAGTGGGGAGGCTGGAAGACGCGGAAAGGGTCCATAAGTCTCTGCTGCAATTAGAGCCTGACAGCGCGGATGTTCGCAACAACTACGGGGCTTTCCTACAGAAAATAGGTAGGATATATCTTCGCAAATCTGAGCTCGCTCACAAAATAGCGCCATTCAACGGCCTTTCTTGGTTTATCAGCGCTAGATAATGCCTTTTGGGCTTCGCGACATAATTGCACCTACTATACTAATGATGCGACTGGCTCGTGGCGCCTAGCAAACTTAAAAGAGAAATTGCTCGCATCATCAACCTACTCTATGCCGTCCTTGAGATTAAAGAAACTACGGGGGCGCCACTGTCGGTGCAGCGCATCGTTTAAACTATAATCCAAAAATTATATGCATTTTGACGCTCAAATCTGGAAAGTGGAAGCTGTGGCGGATTGGCCAGGATGTCAGCTTGCCCGACGATCATTGCTCCCACCCCCCCTCCCCCCAAAATTAAACCAGTGGTTTCCCATTTTAGATCACATCATCTTGCCCCGATTCTAGAATAAATATTTCATTATTGTGCCCCTCCTCTGAGCACATTTTTAGCCACTGCCTCCTTCCATGATATTAGTGAAAATAATACCCTGGAAATTAAATGTTAAAAAAAACTTTTACAATCGAAGCATTAATTTTATAAGACAAAATATAATCGTATAAAAATGAGTCTTTGTGAATAAGGGGTGACAATTTGTATTATTTGCTCCCTAACTGTCTTGCCCCAGCTTGCCTAAAATTGCCCCCTTCGATGTTCCCATTGTCCACTTTGGGAATGTAATGGCAGTTACAGTTGGAAAAAAATTAATAACGGAATTTTAGATGAATTGTGGGTGGGACCCCTTTTGTCTCCAGGCAAGCAATATTTTTAAACCCAGTCCGCCACTGGCTGCGAGATTTCAAGTCGCCACCAACAATTATTTATTAGAAAAGCTTAACGTTTCGGCAAGTCTTTATATTTTTAAAAATTTTAAAAACAATTTATTGCATTTTTAAATTTGAAATAATTTTTTTTATTAAAAACAGATGTCAAAATAATGAAACGAACAAGATGATTAAGTAACAAAGGAACATTATTATTTTTTTATTAAGAAATATTTATGTTACGACAGATTTTTCGTTGACTATAATCAAAATGATTCGAAGTGTAATTGTTCTACAAATTGCTTTTATCACAAATTTAGAAGAAAAAAATGAAATCATGTTTTTTTGTTTTTCATTAACAAACATTCCTTCAAATCCTGCATTCATACGTACGCATAAAATTTACAACAAGGAGTTAGAATTTCTAAATTTATATAGTCTACAGAGGAATGGCGCGATATGTAATTCATAAATACTTCAGAGAGCATCTCACGATGAAATAAAGGATATGCAAAGAATATTACTTTCTCCTAAAAAAGAGTGGGATGATGGCGCGATATGTTCCTCGCGACATCTTTTTAATTAAAATTCAAAAAGTACAAATGTCGCGACATCGACGTATAGTACACGAACTGCATCATCCATTCTCGTTAACAGCTGTGACGCAAGTCGATCCATAGTCTACTTTGAGAATCTGTATTAGAAGAAGTCGTCCTTCCTTTAAACATTGTTCACGCCAAAACTGTAGATGACATTTTTAAGGTAACGTCTCTTCTTCGGGAGTTTGAGGCCATAACTTGGCGTCGTTTAAGTAATTGCATTTCACTTTTAATTTATTTTATTGGACAAGCTTATTAGTCGAACGTTAAAATTTAATTAAGGTTTTATCTTTTTTTCCACTGACGCTTTGCTTGCATGGCGCGTCATTGGTGCGCCTGATGGAAACTAGGGAGCTCATGAGGGTGGGATTTTGGGGCGCATTTCTAATTTCCAATCAAATTAGCAGATTTTGGAGAACAGCAATTGCTCGGCATTTTAAAGCTGTCGATATCCCAGTTTTAAAAATGATTTTTCGGACAAGTTATTTTAGGCCTCAGCGATAAGTCGCGTTCACACAGGAGGAAACATATAGAGGACATTTTTGTTACTAATTATTGCCAGTTGTTTCAGGAAATTTAAACTGATGTAGACATAGTGGAGCATTCTGTTTACACTGAAAGCAACTTTAAGGAAGTACATATACGTACTTTTCTGCACTGTACGACGTTGCTCGTTTCTAGACAGTAATGACATTACTTCCATAAATGTTGCATCGTTCGCTTTCGTTACATTTCAACCTTACACGATCATTTAAAATAACTATTTTTTGCTTAGAAACGCGTATCTGCGTAGAGTAATGATGACGTTTCGCGATCATTCCGCGCATGCGCGTGCTCGTCGTGGCGCAAGTCGTGATGGCAAAATCCAGTGTGGACTGAGTTGAATTAGGGGCCATTTAAAAAGGTAGTCCTGGTGTAGGGGGTAGGGAGGGTTAGGTTGAGTCACGGACACAAAATGGACGGGGGAGGGAGGTGAGTATGATCAATTCGAACGTTTACTTGATAAAAAAAATGCCAAATAAAATCAGTTCCCAAAGTTAAAGAAAAATTGAGCGCAATATTGCATAGGTGATTTGTTATAAATTTCAAAAAGTCAGTAAACAGAGTACCTCCAGTCCTGGAAAACCTGAAAAAGTAAGAACTTTAAAACTCAGGGTCCATTTGAAAACTTTCAAGTTTTCCCAGTACAAATTTGCAACGTTATCATTTTTCTCGAGCATTAACTCTCAAAATTTTCAACTTTTTCTGAGGTCATCTTTACGAATTTTCCCACGTTTTCTTGAAGTCAAATTTGCAAAACTTTTCAAGTTTTTCCAAGAAGAAATCATCAACATTTTCCACTGTTTTCGAGCACAGATTTGTAACATTTTCAACAGTTTCCGGAGAGATATTTGCAAAATTTCCAGCAGATTCTGTATGAGGACAAATTGGCAAAATTCTCAACCTCTTCAGACTAAAAAATGTACGTTATCCGAGTACAAATTTGCAAAACTTTCAAAAATGTCCAACTTTTAAGTTTCGGACGTCCGAATGGAGGTAGGGGGATCCTGATTGACCGGACACAATGCGAACAGGGGGTAGAGGGGAGTCCAATTTCGGGAAAATTTTCAGTAGGTACGTTCTTTTTGAATGGTCCCTCGGTGGATTCGGGGAACGGTAATTGTTCCGCATTTCCTAGCTGCCAGATAGACCTCAGCTTTAAAAATGATTTTCACCTCGCATAGTGATGCGAGTGCGCGCCATCTTTTTCATTTTTATTCCATCCGTGTTCTCGTCTTTTCGACTTAAGTAGACTCTTCTGACTTAATCGAGTTGCTGCACACGACGAGAACTAGCGTCTATAGTGAATTGAAACGAGGCGGGTGATTTAATTGTTCTATTGATTCGTCTTTATCTTTTGACTATCAGAATTGAAGCGTTCATGGGGTTTTCCCGTTATCTGCGCGCGGCACTCTATACCGCTTCTACGGCGAGTTAATTGAGGATAGATTTTCCTGGCTTTGATCGTGTTTGAGAAAATTCCGCTCAAATGCATCTGAAACAATTAAGGAGCTCGCATCGGATATCTGCCTCGCATCCCATATCGGAGTAATGGAGGAATGAAAGCGCTTAAATTTGGTTAAGCATTTGGTCTAGCCAACCACAAGCAGCTGCCAACAGAACAACAAACTCAACTTCATCACTCGCTTTTAAAAGAAGATGGAAAAAAATGACTTCCAGGGAAGAAAAAGTTTTAATTGGAAGCTGCTGCTTCTCTCCGATTTCATTGCATGATTGAATTCGAATGGATCAGCATTATCGCTCAACTAAATCATTCAGTAGGTGAAAAGTAAGACGTTAGGTGATACATCATTCTCAATCGTGAAAGCCAAGTTTGAAGTTCGAGCCAAGATGCGATTGTAAACTATCTTAAGGTGAAGTGAAATTATGCGTGGAAAGAACATTTTTATTTTAGGAGAGATTGATAATGGATCAACTTTTAACGCTATTGTGCCATTAGCGTTTTTTACGCAGTTTTTTAGGGTGGAAAAACGATGGATTTTCGATTTCATTTTTTTTTTTGCCAAATTTTGTTCATCGATTAGAAATTGGTGTTGTTTCACTATACTGTACGTCATCCATTGCGATGTTTCCGTCGAGTTGACTTTATTATTTTTATGTTTCCATGGTTGGTTTTTTTTTTTGCGCTGATATGCTATCTGCTTTTAATTTTTCAGTTTCTCATGCGTGCTCTGCGGAATATCATACAGTAACACCGTACCTAATATGGGATTTTGACGTAGAATTGCGTCTTTTTCCGACTTAGGGATGTAGTTGGAGAGTTTCTGATGAACTACCAAAAATGTCACGTGCAATGTCTCGAAATATAAAAAAATGTTAAATTTTTTTAATGACGTCATACGATAACATTTAACGACATTTGCATCCGAGAAAATTCTGATGATGACCTCATGCGTTAAATTCTGATGATGACGTCATTCATTAAATTCGGGTGATGATGCCATTCGTTGACTTCTGATGATGACGTCATCCATTAAAATCTATTGTTAAATTTTGGTGATGATGCTATTCGTTGACTTCTGATGATGTCGTCATTTATTAAACTCTGATGATAACGTCCATTTAGGAATTTTGGTGGTGATGCTATTCTTTGAATTCTGAGGATGATGTCATCCATTAAAATCCATTTGGTAAATTTTGGTAATGATACTATTCGTTGAATTTTGAAGATGACGACATTTGCATGTCGTCAATGTTTATTAAATTTTTCATCATCGAAATTTTAATGAATGACGTCATCATTTACTATACCCCTCTCCCTCCCCGCAGCTATTTTCCGGTATTTTTGTAATGTTGCTCTTCAATAAAATATCAGAGCGTAAAATTGCGAGTTTACGACTTTACGCTCGTGTGTTCGAGCTATACTACAGTATATACAGTAGGCCTATACGTGTTTCTAATAACTTAACAGAATAAGTAGTGAGTATAAAAGAGAATAAAGAAGTATGCGCCAAAAATGCATTGTTCTGGTTCAGCATGTACTTACTATAAAGTATACTCGTCGTCGGTATATTTTGGTGCTTCGCTTAATCATATTGATTAGAAGTTTTTCAAAGCTCGTATTATACAGTAGCCTACATGTACATTCCATCGTAGTTTAGCTACGCTGCCATCATCGCGTTTGAACGGACGTTTTTTATTTTCTTACGACTAGGTCGAAAAGATGAATCTTTAGAAAATTACGAACAGTCCATCGCTTTACAACCGGATCACCTCGTAGCACTCTTGAATACGGCGAAATTGCTGAAATCGATGAAGAAGAACTTGGAAGCTGAAAAGCTCTACAAAAAGTACATCGTCCTTTTTTTTAATATTTAAACTGTTGTATAGCTTATATGAGATTTGGCCATCTCGGCGCATAATCCGCTCTAAACCCGAGTTTTTCTTAAAAGCACGTATTTGTTTGGTATTTTTCTGCAGAGCGTTAGCGATCAAAGAAGATCCTAAAATCATGGACAGTCTAGGAATGTTGTATTTGAGCACTGGTAGGTTTATGGAAGCGAGGAAAATGTTCGAGGGATTGTTAGGAACCTTTCCCGAAGAACTGGATGCTCGAGTTCACTTTGTAAGTTCGCGAACCATTATTTTCCATGTCACTTGGCAGTTAACCTTAGTTCGCTTTTACGAATTTCTGATAGTCGAAAGCATTTACGGTCCCCGTCCAAGGGTATGGACGAATAAAGTTAATTTCTTAGCTTGAGACGAATTTCGAATTCGAATATTACAAATTTGTGGACTAAATTGAATGAATTTTCCAGCTCCCATCATTCCCGCTACATGTAACACGAAATTTAGACTAAATAAAAAAAAAATTGTGTCCGGGAATTTCCTGATAAAAATTGCAATAGGCCTGCCTTCCCCGTTCATGTGCATGTATGCGGGGTCGGTTATCATCCACACGTCGACCGAAATTTAGTTCTAATTACTGAAGTCATGTTTTGCTTGACGTCTGATAATACGAACTACGGTTTAAACAATAAAATGTGGACGTTCCTTGAGATGCTAATGTAAAAATTCGTGGAAAGAAACGAAAGAAATTGCAAAAATTCTGTTTTTATTATTATTTCTTAAATTTTTTAATTTATTTGCAATATTAATTTACACTTAGGCTCAAGTCATGACCCACGAGCAAAACTTTTCGGACGCTGAAGAGACGCTTCGGTGGGTGGTTATTCGCAATTCGACCCATCGAGATGCATTTCGTCAGTTGGCTCTACTTTGCAGTCACCTCAATCGTACCACGGAGGTACGTGTATTTTTTTAATTTTACAAAAAAATGACTCCTAGCTTGTTTTTTGACGTGCTAATAAGACAAATTCCGAAAATCGATTTTATTTTCGGTTTATAAGGCGCTTGGATTTATATTGCGGGCATTAAAACTCTGCGATGCTAGTGACGTCACTTGTGCCCAACTGTACGCCGACCATGCTAACATCCTCATGGACATGGACCACATGGATTTGGCAGCAGAGGTTGTTATTTTAAGAAAATACTCGTATATTACGACTAGACTTCATTTAGATCCTTCTTAGAAAATGTCCTGTCTTTTTTTCTTTTTTTGACAGAGCTACAAGATGGCCCTGCAAGTGTATCCTAGCTTTACTTTAGCTCATTTGAACTTGGGTGTTATTTACCACATCAAGGTAAGTTTCAGCGCATAAGCTTCGGCCGGAATGTAAAAGGCGCCCCGATCATCCATCGATTAGCATTGGTCGTAATTGGAAATAATTTGCTTTTCAAAATCTCGTGAACAATTATGAAAATAACTGATATATTTAGTATATACTTGCGTGAATACACTGTATCCACATTTCACACCAGAGGCAGTCTTTACGAATCGTACTTTAGCAGTCGTGGAAGTCACGTGTGCGAAAGGAATGCATAAATCAGGTGATCATCTCGTGCGTATATTTTTAAAACCAATGAGCGTATCGATGTTGCAGACGTGACTTCTTGACTGCCAGAAGTGCCTGAGAACAAATTTTCAACAATTTCCGAGGACAACTTTGCAAAATGTTCAATCTTTGTCGTGGAGATTTTGTATTTACAAAGTTTGTAACCTGTTCCGCGAACAAATTTAATAAATTTTCGATCTTTTACGAAGACAAACTTGCAAAATTTCTAACAGTTTTCGAGGACTAATTTCCAACAATGCAAATGCAACAATTGCAAATTTTTCCAGCAAAACTTTGTATAGTTTTCCACTGTTTCCGAGTACAGATTTGCAAAATTTTCTACATTTTCCGAAAATGAATTGTCATCAATTTTTTCATGCTAATTTTGAAAAAATAAGAATATCCACAGCAAAAATCACGTAGCAAAAATTGTTATTGGTCGTTGCTGTGGATATTCTTATTTAATACGTCAATTATGACATTGTCATTGGTCAGAGAAATTTGTTTAAAAGCCTAGAAAATTCAGTGAAGTTGAATATGAAATTTGTGTATGCTTGAACGACGGAAGTGCCCATAGAGGGCGTTATGTACGCGGCTTATTCCTGCGGATTTTGAAATGAGATATACAGCGTGGATTTTAATTTTGGTTTACAGCACAATTTCGACGAAGCTTGGAAGCACTACAGGACGGCGCAGCTGCTGGAACCCACCAACTGTCTGCTCCAAGAAAACATGGATAAACTGAGAAAAGCAGAGGTGGCGCTGCTGAGCATGGCTTCCTCCGAGCATTCGGATTCCTGCAGGTGACGGTTCGCTTCCGGTGATCTCATTGACATTCTGTGAAGCCAAGAAGAGCAACGCGAAACGATCGTTGCAGCGGCGGTCATCCCATGAAACGGGGTCCGAAACTAAGGCAACGGTCGGCTTCCAATGTGTGTTCGTACAGTGTGATGTGTAGCCGAACGGCAGTGCGACAAAGCCAACGCCGAAATCGTCGCATCGAATCCCGAACTGTTGTTTCAGACTTTCGATTATAAGAACGCATCCTCATATTTTCCTTTTTTGTCGGTAGGGTTGCCATACTTAGAAAGAGCTTGTAATAAACGGAGTTTACTATAACTGTACGACTTGCCCATAAGCGACCATGAATGGTTTTTATATTGACGTCTTTTCCTGAGTCGGTCTAAGGTTCAGGTACGGAGTTTCGGATGTCCCAAAAATGCCTTAAAATGGACAAAATGACGTCATTCCCATTTATAATGATCACGTTATATAATTTGAAAAATGAATTAACGTTATGATTATCTTGCATGGTTACCTTTAAACATTTTCAAATGAAAAAGACGACGTCATTTATTAAACTTCTGTTGATGACGTCATTTAGTAATGGGGACGTCGTTAGCACAAAGAATGTTTAATTACGACGTGTTTCTTTCAGCTTTGGTGCGCACAATAAACGCTGATATCAGCGTAATGATCATTGTGCTTAGTGGCGCCACTGAATGCGTTGTGTTAGGTGAAACATTCCGCGTAAAACCTTGCACATGCGCATTATAGCATCTCATGATGAGCGCAAGATACGTTTTTACGGTACATAGGCGGCATGCATTCGTGTATATGTGCATGGTTAACTTTTGACCAATAGTGATCTGTGTGCCACTCTGTGTCTTAAAAACCTGCTTGCGAGTCTTTAAGCGCTTCTTTTAAGCTTAACCTGACTCGGCTAAGCTTTCTTTGTGCGTGCTTTCATTTAAAAGGCATGCCGCATTCTTATCTCGTTCGGTGGGGCTAATGTACTCCGAGTGGCAAGCGCCTGTAATAAGCATTTTTTTTTGCTCACACCCGTAGACCTTTCGATTCAAACCTTTAGGTTACCATAGCTATGCTCCAGTGTTGTTATTATTTTTATTATTCGTAAGTACGAGCGAGCATCGATGGCTCGAGGTGCTGCCGAAATAATGGCGAGGGATTTCTAGCCGAATCCACTTTGCCAGGACACCGAACGTAAATTCAAAAAATAAATAATCGATGAAGAATAACAAAGGCTCGTTGGCGCGCAGGAAAAGCAGTTTGACTTAAGTTTTATGCCTCTCGTCCTAAACACAAAGGCTTATTTCGTGTGAATGCGCTTATGAAGCTACCTAAAGAAGGGATGTTGTTATTGGTGCATAGCCATTATCCGTTTGCTCCGAGGCGTGGTACTGATTGCAACTTATTTTTAAAAGTTTATCGATAGGTACGAGTAAAATGTAATTGCCAAATTACCTCAATGTTGTCACGAGTGAGGCTAGATCGTGTACTCTGTGAACTTTTCCACAGTCTACTATATGCCATACTGTGTATAAAGCCATTAACTTATACTCAGGAAGCCATGGGTTCCATTTAAATAACACTGATGAGGAAGGGTTAATTAACAATTAGACTTCATCCACAAATAGTTTTTCTGATTTTCTTATGGGGTTTAAAAGGGGCTCCTAAACTATCTGATGTTTCAGAATTTTAACCACTTTTAGAAACGTGTTGTCGTTCGATGTCCGCAACGCTCAAAGCATTTTTCTATGTATATATAATAGTCAAATCGCGTCCATTTTGTTTGTGGGTGTATGGCAGGGGGTCGTTGGCTAATGGCGAATTCCACTTGTCATAAAAGTGTACACTCGGAGCACCCGAGTGTACACTCGGGCACTCCAAGTGTACGCCAGGGCCACTCAGGGAGTACCCAAGTGTACACTCGGGCGCTCCGAGTGGACAAGTGGAATTCGCCATAAGGAAACTTGTCTGGCGTATAGATGGGACGACAAAAACGGTCGTCGCTCATGCGCAGATAAAATTGCCTTACGTCATTTCTACTTTATTTTTACTTTTTAGCGATGAAAAACGAACTGGACGAGAGCTCTACTTCGTCGTAATATATCGCATTCATTGTATAATTTATGAAAAAAATAAAGTAATAATTAACGAAAAAAGTGAATCCGAAACACTAAATAATTCACACGAGAAAAGCGGGGACGTTTTCAAGTTGGCATCGATCATCGACCGTTTTTGTCTTCAATTGGGTCATTGTGAATACAGCTAATCTTATCTTATTTAAAAGTGTTTTATGAAAAGCCCTCGCGTATTGTCACACATTATGACGGCGCTTCTACCCAAAACGAGTATAGTACCGGAAAATGCAAATGGCGATTTATTTCTCGGTGTTAGTGGTTGCTGTCGCGCTTGTTACGTTTGGAAACGTGCTGTGGAAGAGCGCCATGAAGAATGTTGAAAGAAATGTACACCGCGAGTAGCGTAGCATCTGTTTTAAAATCAACCGAGGATAAAGGTAAGATTTCAAGCAACTTTTATTACGTCCTCATTTTAATAGAATTGCACGGACAGAAGGTTTATGAATCCACTAACGGTAGCAGTAACCAACGAGGTTCAAACCTGCTACCGTTATAGAACTCCGAGTCCATTTTGATCCATGCTATTGGTCTTATTACTTGCATGCCATTAGACGTTCTCTTCCAAAGGATAGCCTTAAGCTCCTGAAATTCAATTTTGCAATATGTTGGGGTCCACACTAATGTCATGGCCACTACCGAATAATTTGAGTCGATGGATTACACCCCATTTCGTTTTAATAAAAGTCGATTTCGAGATGTTGCATAAATATTTTAATTTGGCAAAGTACAGACCCAAGGGTATTTTTTTATTTGTGAATTCTGTTACTAATTTGCTCCGTTAGACTTACATGAATGTAAATCTCAAGAATTTAGTAAAGTCCAACGATTAATGCAGCACAATTTTGAAAAACTTTAATATAAAAGAAAGTTAAAAGGGAACTGTACACGTTCATTAATAATGCCATCAGCTTTAATGACATTACCTTCAAAAATGTTGCATTATTCGCTTTCATTACAATTCAACCTTACACGGTCATTTAAATGGCTATTTTTGCTTGGAAACGCGTATCTGTGTGCAGTAATGACAATGCGCATGCGCGTGCAAGTAGTGGCGCAAATTGGAAATACGAGTCAGGAATGCGTGGAGCGCAAAATTTAAATAAGTGTTGCCAATACTAATGACCCAGATTAATGAGGGAAACCTAGATGGTCAATAATAATCACAAAATCAATGATGCTCGCAATCTGTATAATCATTGCACAGTCCTACACGATCGTTCCTTATGTCACCATTAGATGGTCATGACTGTATTAATGAACGTATAAAACTGTACAGTTGGCTAAAGATATTCAATTTCGCTCATCAGAAATTCATCGGTCATCGCAGACTGACCCATCCCAAATTGACTGTCTTATAATAACAAGTTTTTTGAAGTCTAGTTCACATACTCTAGCCATGTCATACATAGCTTTTAGTATGGATTTTCATAGTTGATGTATCGTATAACCGTCAACAGATTGTCGTGCATTGAGTCGATGTCATATCAAATTTAAAACTAAATGAACAGCGAACACCAAA